>OMLI01018595.1:11749-25892 GCA_900302605.1 Rondeletia loricata
TGAATGTGTAGTATGAGTGTGTGTGTGTGTGTGTGTGTGTGTGTGTGTGTGTGTGTGTGTGTGTGTGAGAGAGAGACAGAAAGAGAGCAAGAGAGAAAAAGATAGAGTGACTCAGCTGAGCATGGGGATACAGGCGTAGGAGGCCGCAGGAAAAGTATGAGAGGGGTTTAGTGGACAGCTGTGCAAGTCTAGTATGACTGTGTGTGTGTGTGTGTGTGTGTGTGTGTGTGTGTGTGTGTGTGTATGAGAGAGAGAGAGAGAGAGAGAGAGAGAGAGAGAGCAAGAGAGAAAAAGATAGAGTGACTCAGCTGAGCATGAGGATACAGGCGTAGGAGGCCGCAGGAAAAGTATGAGAGGGGTTTAGTGAACAGCTGTGCTGTGCAGTCTTAGAATACCCTCATGCATTACTAAATTAGTCTTGCAATCAGATACAAAATTGCTTTGGCCATCTTTCCTGTGATCTGCCACAGTAAAGTATGACATAGTTGGGCAATGGCAATCTTACTAACTGACCTGTAAGTTCATTTTGCTGCTGGCGACCCACTCTGAAGAAAAGCTGCACTGGAGTTGCCACCAAAAGAAATAAGACCCCAACCTAATTTCATTATGTGTTCCATGGTATTGGGGCTTTACGTAACAGGGAATTCCAGCTACATAGCGAAATGGAAAGATTGTCTTATTTCAGCAGTGTGTGCGTCTAGTAGCCTACATTCAGTCTGTGCAAGATATTAGATTGGTTAGACTGGTTGCCTGGAAATTTGCTCATGCAGTGTCTGTCATTTGCGTGCACAGTTTTAAATGACACTCAGCTGTTCTGAATGGTTTGATACCAAATATATTATCAACTATGCAGATTATAAGCTGCACTCTATTTATACTTACAAAACCATCAGACCTATTTTACATGTTTGATATCAGGGACAAAGTCTACTGATGGAAACAAACAGTAATTCCATGCCTTATGTCGGGTCGCTCATGTTAAATTAACTGTCCACAGTCAACATTGAGCACATACCAGCTCTCCATAATCTGTCTCTAAACCTTCACCACAGCCCCCATGCTGGACATTACGGGTTAATGCAGCTGAAATATAGATATTTCCCTTTTAAAGCAGGACAGCAGAGAAAGTGCGCTGTGAGTCTGTGGTGAATTTGTGCTGTAGCTGCAGCTTATGGTTGCCATAATTACATGGTGCTGGTCTCCCTTAAGAGTTTACTAAGCCCCGGCCCTAACAGGAGAATGTTGCCCCTGGCCACAAAACTGTAAGCGGTTAGACGTTGGACTAGGAACTCTGTTTACCTGGCAAGCTGAAGAAATCACAGGCTATCTGAACAGCTTAGGTTTACACACTCCAGCACAGATGATCAGTCACTGTTGGTCCTCATCATCATTCTCTTTCTAGTTTATCTCCCTCTCACTCACTCTTTCTCTCTCTCTAGTGCTCCTCAGTGGTGACTGGCTTTCTTAGAAGGACAGATACTAGATGATAGAGACCACTGGGAAAGGACCCGCCTTCTTTGAAAGGGAATTGCGTTATTTAGGGATTTCATCCTTCATGTGGTTTCAGTAAGACTCTGGCCTGTACCTCAGTTATTGTTCTCCAACTGTGACTTCCACTGCAATCATATGAGGAGCCCTATGGGGTTGAAGCAGTCAACAGTATTGACTCAACATTGTAGCTGAGCCCACTATCTCCTGAAGGTTCAAAGAAGGACACATCTTCTGACTGACATACGATGGAGATGTCAGGATTGATTGCTGATACTGGGCTGGTCAGCATAAACCATTGTCAGATAATTGGAACCTATGAAGACACATACTGTCATAACTAAGCTAAATGAGACATCTTTTGCCAAGACACTATCTTTATATATCTTAGCACATACATTTTATCTATGATGCATGGATACAGAAAGCCAAGGGGAACTGTTCCTGTTCCATAGAGAAAATAAGGGGATTTGAATATGGATGGATGGAGACAGAGACAGTTAGAAAGAGATTGAGAAAGAGAGAGAAAGAGACAGAGAGCTCGGGGGCGTAGTGCATGTGAAAAGCAGATGGAGAGGAGAGGAGGTTTACGTGGCAAGTGGAAACCATTTCAGTGTTACGCACGGACTAAGGGAGTGTGTTTATGTGTGCAGCCTTGCTGTCTTTATTTGAGCTACAGGTCTCAGGGGGCCTATAGGGTGGGTGTGTGTATGTGTGTGTGCATGAGTATGTGTGTGTGTACGTGGGTGTTCACACAAGTGTATGTATGTGTATATGTGTGTGTGTGTGTGTGTGCATGCTCGGTGGGAGGAGAAGGGTTAATCTATGCATGGGTTAGAGGGCGGGTGGGTCAAGAGGTCTGCACGTGTGTGCTCACACACACGTGCATGTGTTTGTTTTTAAGTGCAGATGGATAAGATTTTAACATGGCATAGGAAATCATTATGACGAATGACTGCTCCCCAATCACTTCAACAACCATACACTGTTTCAGCAGCCATACTCCTCTTTCGCAATAAACAGCCATTGAATACTGAGCCCTTTGACGGATCCCACCTCCTAGACTCAGAGCGTTTATTCATGCACAGTGATGAGTCTCAGCACCCAAAGGATTGAATTCACTCAGTCTCTCTGCCATCTTACAATTGTAGTCTTGTGGGTTAAACCACGTTAGAATCAAATGTGCCATTCTTGGTGTTTCAGTAGATGCTTTTGGAAGTCATGGACATTGCACTTCACTGCATGGATGCAGCTGTAACATCATTGTAGAAACGGTAGAAAACGAAAACAACAGCAGAAAACCAGTCTGAGCTGTGCACTGACAGTGTCAAAGTGACTCTAGCAAGCTCTAACATCCGTCCTCCAGCACAGAGCAGATCCAATACAAACCACTCTGTTTCTGATAGTGACCATTTGTCACAGTGGACTCTAACCTGGATACCCTCCCACCCTGGAGGCAGCACTTAAGCTTCATGTTCAAAACACCACGCTCAAGCCAGAAAATAAATGTTCTGCAATGAATTTGACCATTAAATGAGGCAATGTTTTTTTCCTGTTTTTTCCCAGATTTTGTACAGGGTTTCCAGAAAAGTCTCGAGATAAGTGACACCATATATTGTTTTCTTTTGCACTTCCATGCACACACTAGTTGTCAGGATGGCTGAGTGGTTTCTGGTCTCCAAATGGAGGAGTGGTTTCAAGTCCCACTCATTTAATTAGCAGTTTCCTTATGATTACAGACTTTTTGGACACCCTGTACCCTGTACATTTAAGCACAATGAACAATGCCATGGTATGGCAGTCAAATATATAAAAAAAAGGTTTTTGATGAAAACTTAACATACATTCAGTATATCTAATGCAACCCTCAGTGTTATTTAAAAACCATGTGAAGACTTTTTTACTGTAAGTTTATTTTGGAGGACGTTTCTGTACTATTTGTTTGTGGTCTACCCCTGCTCCCTCAGGGCCACATACTGATTCAATGACATGAGTGCATCTGTACTACATTGAACAGCAGTGCAGTGTCCCTTTCTAATCCAACTACACATCTGCTGCTGATGAGCCAAACAAAGGCATTGTACTTTGCCAAATTTTGCTCCACTCCAACCAAGTCAGCTCTCATAAAGTTAGCCCAACGTTCAAAGCATGGCAGTTTGACATACAGGGCAGACTTGCTATCAACCAAAAAGTTAGATCCTGAAAAAACAAAAAACAACAAAACAAAAACAACAACTTTTCTTATGAAGGAGAATTCCATGCTATAAACTGGCAGGCCCGTTCAAATCCCAGACGCCCTGGTTTCCTCCTCTAGATGATCCATTATTGCAAAGTTCCCAACTGTCATCCTCTTTGGATGGAGCTGATGATGGCTGGGAAGGGGGAATAGAGGGAGTTAGGGCGTCTGGGAGTGCAAGGGTGGGAGCAGGAAGTGCATGTATAAATCTGAGTGAGGAGAGACATAAACAAAGCGAGTGGCTAATAGGGTTATCTGATGGGAGCCCAGAGGAGAATGCTTTCTTTTCATAGCTCATAAATACTTTAGGTCTACGCTGTGCTGCCTAATACATGCAAGGGCATGCACATATACACACACACATGCACGCTCACACAGACTCAAATGCACACACATCCCCTTTTTCAGGGAATGATGGAAGTAACTTTACCTGGCTGACACATTTTATTTAAATCCAGGTTTGTATGTAGCAAAGTCATTTATACAGTTAATTTTATACACAGCTCTCCATATTCAGAGTTCTTTCGAAATGAGATCTATCCTGTCCAAGGTTGTTTCGCCTCATTTTTCTCACTCATGTACTCCTTGTTCTGGCCCTGTCTTCCTGCTGATGCAAAACATTTCATTTCCTGAACGATGTTGAAATATTAGCTTTTGTTTTTCAGGCCTACTGAGTTTGCTGACAGTGTCTTTACTCACTCAGCTAGGTCTCGGATTTACCGTTCACTTCCAATAATAGTGAATTGTGTGTTTTAGAAACCTCCATTCACATCATGTGACATAGATTCTGGATTCATCAGATCATGACCCGCTGGGTCTATCTGGACATTTTAGTGATGACATGAACGTGTTTCCCATCCTTGATAAGATGATGTCGAAGATGTGGCATTGATTTGATATTGGGTTGTCAGGCATTTCTCTTAATACCAGTCCTGACAGGTCATACAAATTATTTTAGTTCTCTGTTTTTCCAAGGCTACACTTTGGCACAAAGTAATGGAATATAGCCACAGGGTTGCTCTGTGTTGTTGCTCTCATGCAGTTGATTAGTTGAGTAGAGGTAAAATTACTGGTGTTAAAATCCACTTAAGAAAAAGTAAAAAATAGCTCCTTTAAAATGAACTCAGAGTAAAAGTACTGGGTTTCGTTATTTTATGTGATATTTCCCATGCAACACAAAAAGGATGAGAGGACAGAATTCACTTTACAAAATAAAGTGCATAAACAAAGTAAAGCTTGAATCAACACAACAGTTTAAGGACCGGTTAGTGGTGGTTTCTGTACAGACCATCCCACTTTTCTTCACCAACATACTCAAACAGTGTTTTCAGAACTGTAAATCTATACAGGCCAAGGCCATGGGTGAGGGCCGGCAACCTGATTTGGATCTGTTGACATTCGCTAACTTTCCCTTACCTTGTTTCCCTCACTCATCACTTGAAAATTGGCCCATTTCTGCAGCCCACAAAATTGTTACTCTAACGGATGCGATTAAAATGTAGCAATGTGTAATACTTAAGTCAAAACATACTTAAGTAAAAGTGAAATTACTGATTTCAAAAAAAGTATGAGTCCTCAAGAAAGCTATTCAGTTACAGTCATGAGAGTAATTGTAATTTGTCACTTCTACCATTGGTAAAAAGGTTATACAGTTATACAAAACAATGCTTTATTCACTCGTCTTGTGTCCTTCTCTACCCTACATTATTAGTGACCACTGTTAATTGATGTGTAAGCTGAACAAACCACTCAACCACACACATTCCCAACACTAGTGTCTAAAGAAATATTGCTAATTACGGTCGTATTATACCAAGAGGGCATTATCCAGAATTCAAATAATATGTACTTTCCGATGTTTCTGCACCCCAACCTTGCGGTTTAACAAAACGTCTTGTACAAATAATGTGAAGCTTCATAAACCACAGCCTAACCACACTGATCCAGTGTCAGACTCTTTGGCAGTGTTAGCATTCTAGATACTAATGGTGCTGGGTTAATCTTCATAAGTTATTAGCTTTCAGATTTAGTTCCTGAAGTGGAACGCTGAATGCAAATATTATCCCAATTTACAGAAATGTTAATCTCTAGTCTGGAAGCCTGTCACCAGGTCAGCTCTTTGGAGAACTGGCAGCTTAATCCAAGCTGTCTCAGTCACTCCTTATCTAAGCCTCAAACCTTCCGTCTATTGGAGTGGATTCTACTTATTTTCCATCCTCTGAATAGTTTCTCCTTCCAGAAACTGAGATTACCACATTTAGAAAAAAATGTTTTCATTTGGACTTGTCTGGCTTTTCCGAGCTCCTTCAGACATTATTTTCCTGGACATTTTTGTTGATTATGTGGGTCAAAAGCTCACATATTTAATTTCTCTTTTCACTTAACTATGGCAACTGATGTCTGCTAGGAGAGAAGCAGCACACTGAGCACCCTGACCATTACGGAAATAGAGATTGTGATTACCTTGGCTGGGAGGTTATGTTTTCGCCTCCGTCTGTTTGTCTGTTTGTTTTTGTCTGTCTGTCTGTCTGTCTGTCTGTCTGTCTGTCTGTCTGTCTGTCTGTCTGTCTGTCTGTTTGTCTGACTGACTGTCTGTCTGTCTGTCTGCCTGTCTGTCTGTCTGTCTGTTTGTCTGACTATCTGTCTGTCTGTCTGTCTGTCTGTCTGTCTGTCTGTCTGTCTGTCCGTTAGCAGGATATTTCAAAAAGTTATGAACGGATTTGCACGAAACTTTGTACAAAAGTAGGTCATGGGCCAAGTTAGAACTGATTAACTTTCCACGGCCATTGACCAAAAGGGAGCATGGCCTCACTAAAAGGCACATAACTTCCGAACGGATTCACATAACACCTTGAAACTTTGTAGAAAGGTTGATTGCCAATCGAATCAGGCCATGTATTTTATACGGGGAAACTGTATAGGTTGACACCTATGCTTTATGGATGGCTTCCTTGGCAGAGGTCTGCGCTCTACTGAGTGCATTTTCTAGTTTCTACTGTTTGTAGATATTGTAATGTTATTCAAACATGCCTCATAAAGGTATGTTGTTTATACCAACTGGAGGAAACATCCACAATGCTAGCATCATTAAGGGTAAATTAGTAGTGTTGATGATCTGCATAAATACGGTAACCTTCTTTCAGTGGGTTTGAGCTCAGTGACCAGCAGAAGCTTACGATAATGTGTGAACTGAATCTGGATTCCAGCTGACACTTGTTAGTTCTGCTCATAAACTGAGTTGTCCAAGTTCATTCTGAGTTTCAGCTATATGTGTTTTAAGGGATTTTTCATGATTTAGGCTTAATCAGTCTAGCCTTGCTTATTTGAAAAAAATCATTTTTTAAATTTATTTGTATTTATCATGGACTTTTATAATGTATTGGGCACTATATGTTCTTTATATGTCCTCAGAAATTTAAGAAAACTGCTTCTGTCTGAAGAAGGTGTTCAGATACTCAATTAGAGTGAACAATACTTAGGTTAAGTGATATGTGATCAATTTATGAAAGCAATTCCAAACTATACAAAACTAAGTCACTGCTGGTGCTCACATGGTTAACCCAGCGAGGGAGAGGAAGGGAGATTTCCATTGGCTGGTCTGCATGCTGTAGTCAGAGCTCTAGTGTTTCATGGAGACTGAGGGCCGTCCCTCGGAGCACAGCTCCAGCCCCTTCATCTGGTTCTATTTAAGGCCTCTAGTGCCGACTCTTATGATTGGCGTACACAACCCCCTACTCTTCCTCCAGCTCCAGCCCCAACTGAGGAGAAGGAGGCTTTTTAGCAGATGGTTTATTTTCCAGGGGAAACCGTTTCTTTCTCCCACTCCACTGTCCTGTCCTCAACTGGCTATAGCTCACTTCTCTCTTACTGTCTATCCAGCCCTTTCTGCTTCTTGTTCTCTGCTCCCTTTCCACTCTCTGTTTTCCCCTTAATGTGTCTACCTACATCTACCGTACCTGCATCTCAACTTTGTTGGACTATAAGGATGAGGCCCCCTCAGTAACACAGAATGGATTCTCTTCACTTGACTGCTTGATTCTTTACTTTTTGGAGAGAGGTTCTATCCCTAGGCTTTCAGCCTCTCCATTGCCCTTGATGTTGGGCTGGAGAGGGATGCAGCTCTATGGCTAGACTCTCAGGAAGATGCACTGAGCCCTGTGAATATTGTGATTGGCTGAGCTCTACTGACAAATTGGCCTATGGCACAACGAGTGCCCAGCAGTCGTTCTCGCGGACCTATGGCTGGCAGCTGGCTGACAGCATGTTTTTTCCCATCAACCCCAGGTCTGGATGCCTCGGATCCCATGCTTATGGAGCAGTATGTGGTGGTGGCCAGTTATGAGAAACAGGAGCCTGCTGAAATCAGCCTTCAAGCCGGAGAGGTGGTGGACGTTATCGAGAAGAGTGAGAGTGGTGAGTGATCAAAACAAACATACAGTGCAAAAACATGTTGTGCATGAATAGACAGCAAACCCACATGCATGGTTGCAGGCTGTCACCCAAACACTCAAACACAAACACACACAGGCACTTCCATGAAACAGTCTATAATTCCTTTCTTCCCTGCTTCCTCAAATGTTCTGCCCCACTCCTCCTTTCCCTATCTCAACCCTCTCCCCTCCTTCTTTGTCCGCAGCCTGCTAGCTGTTCCTTAGCCCCATCTGGAGGCTCGCTTTGGCCTGCAGTCAGGCCTGTTTTTCCCCTGTGTTGGTTTAGGCTGGGGGCCAGAATGTTGCCTCTAGCTGGAGGAATGTCTTCCAGGCTCATATTAATTATTCCACCTCACTTTAATGGAAAGAGAGGAAGACATGCTGGATTTACAAATGCCAGCTGCAGAGAGTCCTTAGTCAGCTGTTTAACCTCTGGAAAAGGCTAGCAAACTGGGCCAAGATTGTATTTCAAGATATATGTCATTCAATTTTAGACTATTGAATATTTACTGAGTCAGTATGATACTGACTAAAGTTACAACTCCATATAATATTCTAGGAGTATGCTGTGGTGTGGTACAGTATGATTCTTCCAGGAATGGGCATCTTTGATGTTTGTGGAGGATGGAAGTGGACAGAAAAAGGCCTTGGATATGGTTAAGCAAAGGAATATGAATCAAGTGGTATCCAATATATGACATTTGTGTTTTAAAAGCAGTAAAAATGAAAATTGGTAAAATTGTTAAATGTTGTGTATACCAATTGTTGTGTCTTGTGGTGAATAACTCCATATATCTAATACAAAAACACTCCACCAGCACTGAGCCATAGTTTAAGAAACGATATCTTGCAGCTTATGAACACCTGCCCAAATAGCTTTTTTTTTTAAAGAGGATTTGTCGTATGAATCACAGGAGTGACTGGAGAGGGATAGGCCCAGTAACAGGGTCTGACGTACAGCTTTAATGGTGTGCTGAGACAGTAAAACAGTAATGGGACTCATGTGTTCTTCAGAGGGAAGGAGAAAGAGAGAGGGAAGGGGAAACAGTGATCAGGGAAGCAATTGGACTTGGGTTTCATCTTGGGTGTGAGTGAAACCCCATGCCATAGTGGCCTTAAGGAAGAGAGTCAATGGACTGCTTTGAAGTGTCACGTGTCCTGCCTTTGGGTTCATGTATTTGTTTTCCCTCCCTGGTCCTGTAGGACTTCAACCCAATGGGGGGCCACGGTGAGGCGGATGTTCCAACACCTTGAAGTCCTTTTACCGAGGGCCTTATACAAGAGCTTTCCTCCAGGATATGCATGAACTTGAAGTGCATGGCCCTGTGCTTTTAAGTAGAGGCCCCTTGACTTTTGTATTTTAGCTGATCACTGTGCAAAGTTATGGTTGGTTTACCTTAGTATGGTCATGCTCCATGCGGAATGGGAAACTCATTACTTCGTTTTATTCTCTTCTCTGATGCAGGTAATATTTTAATGCCACTCTCAGTTCAGATCATTCACCTCTCTGGTTTGGTAGTCTGAACCTGAGTTTATACGAAGCAAAACAGTAGACTGCAGTTAAAAGGACTGGTATCTGCTACTTAAAACACAACCTAAGGCCATTCGACATATTTATTATGCACTGATGGACACTTCCACAGTGGTTTGAAGTAAATACAACCCGCCTACATTGTGCTGTGGAGCCTGTTTCCAACAGCACAGCTAGCAACTGAAATCTCAACACCTCCTGCAATGGAAGTACGCTAAAGCTGCTCCATTTGGCTGGGTGACATCACTCCACATCCCTCTGCCAATACTAACAAGTCCAGGTGCGTGCTAAGAAGATTTCAGAGCTCGTTTGGTTTAGCATCCATTCCCTAGCAGGATAAGTGTGCACCTTTAATGGTTTCTGACAGATTGATCTGTGAATTACAGAGCTAAGTGGTGAACATGCTGAACATATGCTCTTTATGAACTCACGGTACTAAAAGGTGTCTATTACCTTTGTAATGACAAAAGGGCGGTGTAGATTTTTATGGATGTCTGAGCTATAGCCTGTGACACACACATTTTCCTTTAAAGCAATACTGTACATTTAAGCCCGCATGGTTTCCCCGCAGTGTTTTTGGATACCTTGAGTGGAAAATCTCATTATATGGACAAATCATCATCTCATTTCATGTCAGTTTTGTATTATTTCTTATTGGTTTTGTACGAGATGTGTTGGATGAAGTGTAAGAGTAGGAGAGTATGATAGTCATTCATGTAGAAATGGATGTCAGAGCTGTTGTCTCACCCTCCAGTAAAGCCACTTTACTATGTATTGTGCCTGTGACTGTTTCCCAGTGCAGTAATGGAGTTGTCCTTACCTTGGATTAGATAATATATGCCTTTGACAGGGCAGTGAATCTAGGTCAGACCTAAGCAAGCTCAGCTTTCTCCACTTTTCCAGCCTGCTGTCCCAAGCCAAGGCAGTATTTTCCATTGCACTCGTTTGATGATACCATTTTTGTGTCTTGGCTTATTTTTCATTTGGTTCTGTAACATAGTTTGTATTGATTCATGTTTTGGTTTGTGGATGGTTGTTGGGATTGAAGTAGGTGCAGTATGTGGTAAATCAACAGGAAAAGGCACAGAGCAACGACTAAGCTTGATGTTGTTGTTCTAGGTGGTAATTTGTAACATTCAGTTCCTCTAGAATAATACTCTTGAAAGACAGAAATTCTAATTTGCCAAGATCCATAAAAACAAACATAAGGCTTCATCTCAATCAGCAATATGAAAATGTTTGAAAAGTTGCATTACAATAATTTATCGCTGTGAGTCAAAAACTGCTGTAAGTACTTAATCACAGTTTGTTTGATATTCACATTAATTGTGTCCTTGCTCTCTCTACATGATTGCAGTTATTTTATTTGTCTATTTTTATGAGAGTTTGCCAGGGGGAGATGCTGGCTCAGGAGGAGAGAGTAGTGCAGGGAGAAACTCAGAGGGAATATGGAAAAAGCCATTTCCTGCCAAAGTTAGCGGTTCAGAGAGGTTGGTTCATTATAATGGCTTAATGGATCCTCCAGGATGCCTCCTCAGCTTACACTATACTGGAGAGATGTTAACCAAAGCTAAGCTAGCAGCCTTGCAGATCAGTTCAAATGCACTGTGTTCAACAGTTTCAACTTTGGCCTCTAATGGAATAGTACATAGGAAAGGGAAAATAATTTGCAGTCACTTTTCCTCTGGAAATGCTGTACCCTTTGCAGCTTGTTTGCCTACACCTCAAGGGTTAGGCTTGTCGTGCCCAGTCCAGTGCAGAAAATATCCCTCTACGGACTGATCTGGGTTTACCTTGGCCCTACTCCAAGTCTAGATCAGCCTCTCTGAATTGTAATTTGCCAAATGAACTCCAGGAATGTCTGTCTGTGTTGGGGAGGGCGGTTCAGATCTGTCAGTCCCTCAGGCTCCCCCAAGACCCCTTGGTACCACCCATGCATGTACTGTATCTCCACCGCTCCACCCTGCTTAAAAGTAAGCAGAGGATTTCAGGAAGAGCCTTGTTTAGGGACACTTATTAAGACAGTGATCTTATCTTTATAGCATTGCCTTCTTCACTTCAGGGACACCAATGATTTGAGGTTTGCCAAATCTAAGCCATAGATGAGCCAGGTAGTGCAGACCAAACGGCACACAAGGAATATCCTGCAGTTGACGTTTGACTCCCTGGTTGAAAGCCCATAGCTTAGAGACTGCTGGAGTGAAATCCTGGCATATGAAGGTCTGGCCCTCATAACTCAGCGTGGCATTACAGATGTGGCACAGAATGTCCACCTTCACATGGAAAAACTGCACCCACACAATGATGTCTCGGGGTCTCCATCTTTATGCTCGGGGCAAGATGATCTATGGCCTTGGTCCAGCAGGGGCTCATTGTTCAGAGAGAGAGAGAGAGAGTCTTTGAGTAATCCAGCAACTAGAGTACAAACCTCTGCCAACGCTGAGCAATTCACCAACTTCATGTTACACCCAAAGACATCATTCCTATCACTTACGTTTTAATTTAGATTGATGTTTTGACACTGCAAATATTGGAATGGAGTCTCTATCTAATCAGTTGTTCCTTGGCCCAAGCCCATCTGTCCACCAGATTTAATGTAAATCGATGAGATATCCTGCTTTCTGCTGAGAGAAAGACAAACAAACTAACAGGGGAAAACATGACCTCCTTGGTTTAGGTAATAAACTGTGTCAGTCAGGGTCCCTCTACTCCCTCATTGAGTCCCACAAGCCATAGATTGTTTCACCTGGAACGCGCTTCTCACATTTAGCCTGGATGGATTTCAACTCATCAGAATGACAATCGACTTTCGCCCTCTAACTAGATAATAGCATCTGAGGCTTCAGAAGCTGTGTTGCTCAATTCCTTAATACTCCTGCTGTGTGACTCAGTCACAAGCATCGCCTTTGGCATCAATAGTAGTGCAGAGCTCCATTTTCAGAGAATCAATGTCCCTCCGAATGCAACGGCATCAAGTATACTGGCCTCTCCATCCTGGCCTGATGTGCAGGAGGCTTCTAGGCAAGGCCGGCGTTGAGCCTTGGTCCTCTGTGTTCAAACTTTTAGTTCCCCGCTTTGGTATGTTGCAGTTTCAGCAGGAATTAGTTCGGTGAATAAAAAAAGTGTTGAATGTGTTTTTAAGCAAAAGTTGCAGGAGCATACGGAAGACACATTATCCACTCATAGTGCCCCCCCGCTCTCCACATTCATTCAACTCACAGTAGGAAGCGGCAGCCTTCATTAATGACCATCTCAAGAAATGAACTGCATCCTGGGTTTTCAGATATAACAGATCTCCGATTTTAGGTGTGCAACTGTATGGCATTTCAACATAGGCATTTATTGCTTTGTTCTCTTGTATCTTCTCAGAAAGTGATGCAGGAAACAGAGATGAAGAAAGGGAACAAGAACAATATATAAAAGCAAGAACAGTATTTAGGGGGTGACATTAGTGCACAGCAATCAGTCTGTGGACTTGGCCCAACAGAGCCAAAAAGGCGTCTCTCTCTCACGTAAGAATTGACCATTGAGTTAAACCGGCATTTTAAGGGGTGGGCTCTTAGGCACTCAAGGATTTCTGTGTCTCCAAATCAGTGAAGCTTAGAGAGCACACACGCTGTGGGATGTAGCTTAGTTTAGACCATGAGGGGATCCTTTCAGCGGCTGGGAGGGAGAGAAGGTTGTTCCTTAGGTCAACATTAGCTCTTGAAAGTCGTTTTGTGCCGTTTTCGCCGCCCCCTCGTAGCCGAACCACCCAGGTAATTGAAACCCAGTGTTTTATGAAAACTGGAAGTGTGTGTATTGAGCTGGATACCTTCCCCCTTGTGCTTTGATACTGAATATACTGTTAATAAATACAGGAGCTGGGAATGAATGGGTTTTTCTCCTGCTCTGCTCAACAGTGGTGTCAGATATCTGCAGGACTGCTGAGCCACTGCATTCCTCATCATTTCAGGTCCTGAAAAAAAGAAACAAAAACGGGCCCTTCATGCTGCTGAATCTGTGGTTTTAATATTCATACCAAATCTGTTGAAAATCGTTTGTGAGTATTACAGATTGACTCCAAAGCACAAAGTAATGTTGTTCGTTAAATGTGCTGTACGGTGCTTTACTGTGGTGTACATTAGAGCGATAAATAAAAAAAAAATTTTTTAGGTTTTAGGTCTGTGTATCCTAATGATAATTTACAGTAATGAGTGTAACATTAAGGAGTGAGTAATTCATTGTAATGACACACTGTGTTATGTATGCCATTGCTTAAGTATCAGACATTGTTCATTATACATATATAATTTTTGTTCTGTGGTTTATCCAGTCACCCTAGAAAAAAATCCAAAATGGCAGGATTCCAGTTTCTTGCTGCAGCAGAGAATCTGTTGTTGATTACAGTAAAAAGGAGGCATGAGTCTTTAACCTGATAGAGTTTCCAGATGGCAGGTACTGTATGGGAGACAAATA
>OMLI01018596.1:0-12493 GCA_900302605.1 Rondeletia loricata
GAGGCGCTCCGCAGGGCCATGTACACAGAGCTCCAACAGCTGGTCTTAGAGCCGCAGGTATGTCCCACGGCCATCACTGACCAGGAGCTGCTCTGCCCCAATGCACAGGTGGGTCTCTTTCCTTTCTTCTTATGCACAGTCATCATGATCGACTGTGCAGCCAGAGTGCATTTGAAATGCAATACAGTGCGTGAGTCCGTTGATTTTTGTTAAATTACTTGGCACTGTTGGTGAGGGAAGCTGATAGCACAGTTATCAAGTTGTTTTTCTGTCACACATTTTTCACATGGCAGCTATTTATCACAATGTCAAGTACTTCATAAAGAGACACAGGTGTTGGGTATGAAAATACTGCATGATACATAGCTCTCAGGAGCAGGGGCTGTTCTGTTGCATGACACAAGAGCTTTGATTTCAGGTCAATGGTGTGAGTTTGTTTCTCCTGACTCTCCCCATGCTTGAGAATATAATTGTCACATTCATATTTTCTCTCTCAAATCTTAAAGAATCTCTGACATTGACCAATGATGTTTTGAACGTCAATGAAGAGTTGGCAGTATTAGTTACTTCCTCATTATAAACATACATTTTGATAAATCAATACAATGAAATTAGTGTTTATGTCCCGCCACCATGTTACATGGTATGCGAGACATTATGTCATCATGGTGGTGTCTGTCTGTGTATAGATACATTCTTGTGAACAGAATAACTCAAGAACAATACATGACAGAAACTTCATACTTACACTATAGATACCCCCAATAGAGCAGATGATCTGATTCGATTTTGGAATACGTTGCTGCATAAATTTGATGAGGAAAAATTTATTTTCTTGAAACTACTATAACTTCTTAATGGTTTAAGATACAGAGTTCAAATTAATACCACCCGTGAGTTATGTGAAGGCAACTATGTTGACATATAAATATGAGCTAATCACTGCATTAATTAGCTTAATTAATGACCTAATTAGCATAACTGGTTATGTTGAATATATCATGGTGATTATGGTGGGCCATTAGGCAGCTCAAGTGCCTCTTGTTTTATATGTATTCTCATTTAGCCTATTGCTCTTCCTTTCTTTTTCTGTCTCTCTCTACCCTCTCCCTCTGTCTCCACAGGAGCTGACCGCAAAGCTGGTGGATGTGGAGTCCCAAATGCAGAGCCTGCAGCGTCTAATGCAAGACATCATGGCGGAGGTCAAGGCCAAGCGCTCCCAGCTGGAGCGCAATGCCCTCCTCAGGCGGGAGAGGGAACTGTACGTCTACTTCCACTTGGACCCCCGGCTACTGCAGAAAGTAGTGGAAGACCTGGAGGGCAAAATGGCTGCCAAGAGAGGGCGGTAGTAGCGAAACCTGCCAGAACAGACGGGGAGCCCCTATAACCAGCATGTACAACATCAATGTCCAGTCTCTGTGCCAAGGGAGTCTTCTTGTGATTAAAACAAAAAAAGCTTGAAGAGATGCCAATCTGATAATAACTCAACCCTGTGCTCTGGATGGAAGACCTCAACTCATTAACCCCCTGCTCTAGAACAAAGTGTGAACCTACTCAATGTCTGTACCTTCACTTGGTTTGTGTTGGAGAAGGGGATCATTCTGTCAGTCTTAATTGACACTGAAGCCCACAAACATCAGCATTGGGAATAATGGAACTTGGGAAGATGATTGGTTGTATCAGAAGGGTGGTTCGAGACTTGTTCTGTCCTGTTTTGATGTTCTAAATGTTATATTTCTCAACTCAACTGTTTGCATTTTTGTCTTAAGTCATCTGATGAATAAAGTGACAATGTTATCTTTATATATTTTTCATTTTGAAAGTTTATGTTTTATGTATGATTACAGAATTATGGAAAATTGCATCTCTGGACAGCTAGCAGCATACTTAACATGGTTTACTCTACAAAAGACCCTGGTCAATAAGCATTTGTAAATAATTGTTGCACCTTTTTTTACACTGCTTGGAGTGCTCAATTGTGAATACTTTTTTCTGACTGATAACTCGCCTAATACCAGTAAACCCCAAGCTGCTACCTCAAGCTGATTGCAAATACTATTGTAACCAGGTCTGATCTGTACAACGGCAGAGGAGTGTAACTGATATAGCTTTCCCCTTTGTCCTGTCTAGGCCACAGGCAGATCCTCAGGTAGAGTGATAGAAGAGAGAGTAACGGGTCTTCTGACAGGGAGGAGATGGAGAGGTCTAGCAGCAGGCTGTACTCAGGCCCTCTGTCCCAGTCGGCCCAGCAGATCCTGGCTGTTCTCCGGGCTCAGAGTCTACACGCAGCCAGAAACCAATACAGTAACTCCAATAACTACAGGCACAGTGAGTCAGGGCACAGAGACATAGAGGGTGTTAGTAAAGCAAGTAACAGTATATTATTACTAGATGCAGCATTTGGCTAAAGCATTTAATTTCCGTGACCCCATGCAAAGTCTCAAGTGAGCTGTGCTCTTGCAGTTTGCTTGACTGATGATTGATTGTTGATACAATTCAGTTTCTGAACTGCTAAACAAGCCAGCAGGTCAGCTGTCTCATTAATCCCCGTTATTGTTATTATTTCCTTCTATTAATATTATAATTATTACTTTATTCTTCTTTTTCCTCCCCTTTCCCCCAAATCCCCATCAAGAGGCATGTTTCCGCTTGCCAGGCTGTCATTGTAAATGGGGATTTGTTCTTAATTGGCTTGCCTGGTTAAATAAAGGTTAAATAATTTAACAAAATCGATTGTTCTTGAGACCAATGGTGAGGTTAAAAATTATTGGGTGTGATGTGAACTAGGTATAAGCCTAAGTGTAGGTACCAGGGTATTATAGCTGAGTATAGTTCTGATGATTGTGGGCATTTAGCGGGGTGGTTCTGGGGGACATTGAAAGTCACTGTTTAGCCTTCTGGAGGTGTCGTGGAGTCCAATAATTCATCAAAAACCTGTGATGGGAGGTGCCTACTTGATAACATCAATGACATACCTTCTCTCACCCAGCCCCATTTTCTGTAACATCCAAGCTAGGTTTCTACATAGGTGCTCACCCAAAAATAGCACAATGGTTAGCTGCATTAGATCCTGTGTATAAGTCAATGTGCCTTTTCCACACTATATGTGGGCAATGGGCATGTATGTGTAAAGCCTCAAATAGGAGTGGTGATGTGGAGTTTGTGACCCGAGTCTCTTAAACGTTGTGGTTATGAGTGATCTGAAAGGTCAAACTGATTTTCTCTCGACGCTCTTGCTCAAAGAGGCTTTATAGATAGAAACGTTGATATCTTCAGATTCTCTGTTGTTCCCAAAGAGCTTATGGTTATCTCCTGTGTTGTGTATGTGGTAGTGGAGAGGTATTATGGCAGCCAGAGGGAGCATCAGACTCAGAGCAGCAGGAGCAGAACTCAGGAAGAGAGGAGAGACACAGACCGGTAAGTCAGATTAGGTAGATGCTACATACAGATACGATAGCATTGCACTTATGTTCAACTAGAGTATTCATTATATCATATCATGTTTCCGCCTGGTACAATTACTATACAGCAATTTATCTTGATGGCATTGGTGCAGAGACATCTCTGTTTACACAGTGACACAGCAGATACTGGCATGTGGAACAAGGGCAACATGACTTCACATGGGAGTAGTAGTGATAGTAGTAGTAGTAGGTTTTATTTGGTAGCATTTTTCTGAATCAAGCACCAGTTCTGATAAAATATAACGATATAAATTTCATGTGGCAAGATTTTATACTTAATGCAAGTGTATAACAAAACAAATGAAATAAATACTTCTCCTGATGCTGCGGTTCAGACCGTGGTCCAGGCCCCACATATCCTCCTCTTCCTCCTACCGTGACCCCTCTAACCAAAGGCAGAGCTCTCAGACTCCGGCCTTCAATCAGTACTCACAGACACCAGACTACTCCCAGTCATCCCAGGCCTCCTCCTCCTCCTATTGGGACTCCTCATTTAAAAGGCAGAGCTCTCAGACCCCAGCCTACTATCAGTACTCACAGACTTATTCCCAGAGAGAGTACACCCAACCCCCTGCCTACCGGTCCAGCCAAGCCCTGCCGTTCACCCCGAGTCCAGCCTTTTCCCAGGAGCCAGCCTCCTCCACCACTAGAGACAGATACACTCTGTCCCTCCAAACACCCCAAACACTTTCTCAACATCAGGATACCCCCTGGAGAAAGTAAGTAGCAAGGGAAATAGGGATAATGTATGTGGTAGGCATGCACCATGGCATGCATGCACGCACACAGGCATGATAATATTTAACATATTCAGGAAATTTGAGGGGGGTTAAGAGAACGGCATCCACATAATTAGCACATATTAATATAGTTTTGCCATTCTCCCTTTAAAATATAGAACTTAGGGTAACACAGGGAAAGCAATTTTATGCTGCCCACCATCCCCCTTGTTAAATTGTCAAAATTAAATGTCTTCCACTGCATGTATTCATGTTCACCCTTTGATGAGTGTGTGTGAAAGGCAGGGATTTAAAATGTTGGATACTCACTGTCTTCTCTCTCATAGCTCCACTGAGGAAAACAGGGCAACTTTCATCATCAACCTTTCTCCAGAGGACCAGGGTCCTGATGAAGCATTCTTCCCCATAACAGAGCACCCTGAGACCCATAGAGTGGAACCTGCTTTGGCCTGTGATCCAGTTCCATCCTGCATGAATATTAGTCAAGCAACAGATAACCACACATCAGGTGCACAGAAAAGAAACTGGCCTGATATGAAAGGTACGGAGGGCTCTACTGGGGGAGAAGATGGAGGCATATATCAGAGCTCAGAGTTTGGAATAATGAAGACGGGGATACTGCTTCTACCTCCCAGAGGTCATATAACAAGACAGGAGACAGGCTATGACAGACAGGCGCCTGAGCCAATGAGAGGACTAGGTGGGGAGGAAGGGGTGGGGCAGATAGTGGATTTAGAGAAAGTGATGGATGCAGGTACAGGCCAAATGGCAGAGAGAGGGCATGAAATGCAGAATGGCGCAAATGGAGTTACATGGACAGAGATGGGACGTAGGGATACATGCCTGCTAAATGAAAAAGGATTGGCCAGTGAAATAGAAGGAGTTCTAGTCAAGGGAACCAATGGAGTCACAAGATTAGAGAAAAATCTGCACCCCATATCTGCAACAGATAACGTGGACACAGCGTTTGACTGTGATACAACGCTTGGGCAGGACGGAGAGAATTATTTGGGGTTCAAAGTTCATGCATCTGAAAGAGAAGGGTTTGAACATCAACTTGGCAGTGAGGATAAAGAGATATCAGAGGGATATCATAATGACAGTCCAGAAACGATCCCGATATCTAGTGAGGGGAGGGACCACGGGGTGACCCCCTGCCAGGCTGAAAACCCTCAGAACATGGGGGAGACTGAGACCGAACCAGGAGAGAAGCACCATACAGAAGGACCAAAGTCACAGCGAGGGCCCACCAAGATGAAACTAGTCCTGGGTGACACCACTGCTGGTAACCTGGAGAGAACCATTGAGGAAAGAATAGATGTGATGGAGGGTGGATTGGAAGTGGATAGGGAGAGAAGGATGGAGAGGAAGGTGGAGGCAGGCAATGAGACAAGCACTGAGGAAGAGATGGAGAAAGAGAGGCAGCATTGTTCGGGTGTCCAACTGAGGGACGGACTGGGGGAGATGGAGGATTGTGATGAGTTACCTGGAAGGAACATTGTGCCAGAGGAGAGGTGGAAAGACATAGATGAGTCACTGATGACAGCTGTAGACAGAAAGTATGGAAGTACATCTACAGGTAAAAGCACGATGGTCCTCCTTTGTAAAAATGCTGTTTGACTTGTCACATTGTCATTTTCAAATTGCCTAAATTGAAATTGCCTAAATGTTGGCATGTCTGACAGTGATTCAGGGGGCTGGATCCAGGCAACATACGTACCTTGAGTGACGATAGAAATTAGTTTTCGCTTTTGACATATTGCAGAAAATGTAAGAAAATCAGTGTGACACACTGGCATCAAGATCAGTTTTTCATGAATCACAACTTTGGCTTGGATTTGGTAGTGACTAGAACTGTTGTTGACAAACAGGCAGTTCAGCCATTCACCACTAGAGACTGCTGGAGTACTTTATTAAGTAAGTGCTTTAACCAACTGCACAAGAAGATGTACTTGAACAATACAGAACAGAATCCATTTTTGCATGCTCAGCCAACTAATCACACTAGGAATTCACTAAGACACCGGAAGGGGTGCTAAAGCAACTCAAAATTGTAAAAAAATAACGCTGCCTATTTAAAGGGGAAAACCACTCAATTAAAGAATTCATGAATGTTATTCCTAAGGTCAAAGACAGACCAGTCAATATTTGTGAACATGAACACTCACACAAAGCCAGACGCCAGTGAACTAGGACTCAAATTTATGTAATCAGGAATAACGTCTGGTGCTGCTCCATAGACAGTTAATGGGATACTGATTTGTGGGATCCCAGAATGTTTGAGTTTTGTACCCAAATGAGCTTTATTCTAGTAGTAGCTGCATCAATTCTGAACCAGAAAATGTACCCTTATCTTTAGAAAATCCCCCTGAGTGCTTACTTTGTCACCTTTACCATCATTCTGGATTCATTGTTTATGGAGCTGCTCAAGACCTCATGCCTGATGATACCACAAGTTTGAGTCTTAGTTTTGTGGTTTTTGGCTTTGTTAGTGTTGATCATTTGAGTGTCCTAGGCCATAGGAAAAACATACAGAATAGGAATCCTTAAATTACACTAGGCACGATTTTAATGTAAAAATACACCCATCTTATCAGCCTAAATTACAAAGTAGGGTTGCAATAGAGAAGAACATCCCACCCCCTCTAATTGAGACCCCATAGATTCACTCACATATCAGGTATGTACACTTCTCCACTCACAGGAAGTGAATACAAACGGTCTCCTAAACAGCAGTGCAGTGTTTCCACTGTAATTTTACGCAGCTGTGGTGCTTGGGGGGATAATTCAAATTTTGTCCCATATCTATCACTGTTTTGGTCTAAGTTATGTTTCAAGTTGAGGTTGTAGTGCAAAAAATCTTTTTAATCATAATTAAATCATTATTTCTAAAACATTTGGACTACACTTATTTTAGTTTCAGATGATAGTTAGACTAAATTACAATTTTGATATCACATTTTCTCTAGCAGTGTTGGTAATTTCCTTGCTGTAGTGCTAAATGAATACAGAGGAAACACTGGTGAGGGAGCGCTCCATCCAGAGAAAGCTGGACTCACCAATGTTAGATAGTTTGCCTCACTTGTCCCTTTGTAGCCTTTGATATAAAGCAATCACAGACCGGCCAAGTTGGTAAACATGAGTGTGTTGTGTGCAGTTTACTGACATTACATGATTTCTGGGTATTAAAACATGCAAAGTGACGTAGACTTCAGAGTGAATGTTTTTCCCCTTTAAAATATCAGTGTGGGTGTGAACTCTGCAAATTGTTTTTAAGGGACTTCAGTTGTACTTGAAAGTACTCATTAACCGCTAGGGCTCTTAATCTTTTTCAGCCCAGGAGCTAAATGTAACTAATTTATCCTCGCCCTCATACCCAGGCAAACCCTGTGGGGACCGTTTTTGGGTGCCAATCTCTAGTTTAGGAAACACTACTAGAGGGTGCTAAAGCACTTCAGGCAGCGTTAGAGACTCTTGCCGGTGGCTATCAGCCAGCTTTATATCATCAGTGTGGCGGTGATGAGAGTGTTGCTGAGGAGACTCAGCACTGACGAGGGATGTTGTTAGCTTGCTTACGTTACAGCCACAGGAAGGAAGCTTGATTCTCAGCTCCTGAGACAATGCTGAGTCAAGCCACACAGACACACACATACACACCCACACACACCACACACACACACACACACACACACACACACACACACACACACACACACACAGTCCAAGCTCACACATGCTTACTTAGACACATTCTTGCACAACACATACTTTATCACAGTCAACACAACCGTGCGGATTCATTGATTGAGGATGTCTGAAAAGTGATGATCAGAGAGAAAATGCCTTTACCTCCTCCCTTCTCCTAGAGGACTCACGTACAAGAAGTCGTCCCACACCAACATTGTCCCAGGAGGGGGGGGCAAGAGGGCCAGGGTTCAGAGCCCCTTGTCTCCATGGGAACCCCCTCCCAGAGATACCCCTCCATCACCATGACAACATACAAGTAAGTCTCTATGTTGCAAGGATGGTTTGGGGAGATGGATAGGTTACTCATATTACATAACAGCCATAAGGCAACTTTACATAAAGCACTATTGACTCCCTTAGATAGATAAATTTTTTATTTATTTAGGGCATTACTGCTTTTTTTGATACAGTATAATAATATATGTCAGTAAGACGGGGGCTGTATGGTTTATGTCTCAGATTTTTTTAACTTTATACATTGTATCATATTAAAATACTGTAGATGTGTCTTATTGTTTCTGCTTGAACAGAATCATCAAATGGTTCTCTGTCTCTCTCTCTCCCTCTCTCCCTCCATAATCCCTCTATGCAGAAGCACCAGTGTGTACAGCACAGCCCACCTAAAATCCTTAGATGAAAATAGTTGCTTTGAAAAGGATTTGGCTTCTTTTTAGCTATTTCCCCAGATGCACATAGAAACCATTCCAGCTCATGTGAAACGGAGAACCGTCGGCAGTATTGCAGCATGCTGAGAAGTGATAGCTCCCCACTGTGTGCTAAAGTAAAAAAAAAAAAAAAAAGCCTGACAAAGTAGTCGTCGATACATAGTGGCAGAGAAAGAGGGAGGGTGAGGGAGAGAGAGAGGGAAAGAGACATCTATAGAGGAAGAGAGAGAGGGAGGTAAAGAGATGGATGGTTGGAGTGGGATAACTTTAGAGGAAGAGATGATGCAGTGAGAACTGCAGAGGAGGAGAGTGAGGGAGGTAGAGAGAGAGAGGTGCAGGACTGACTATATTGCTCCGGTCAGCAGTGCTGCAATAGCTAACATGGCTGCAATATGGATATCTGCTGTCAAGTCAATGCACACCAATCCATTCTCTCTCTCTCCCTCTCCCTCACTCTTTCACACTCTCATGCACTCAGTACTGGGCTACAGGCCATGGCCTGCCTTAGTTTTCTATCTATATCCCATAGCACAGCGCCCTGGGGGGGTTCATGACTTTGTCAGCAAGAAAAGGGCTGTGTTTACAGGGAAATTAGGAAGATTTTCCTCAGGGAGCTGAATCACAGGAATTCCTACTTACTCTACCCACTGCTGACACCCATACACAATTGCATGCATACATACACACTCACACACACACTTTCAAAATCCTGGGAGTTGTGGGTATGAATAATGGAGAAGGTGTTAAGATGCTGGGAAGGTTACAGGGATGTGACGATGTACTTTTGGGAGATCGGACTCAGATTTCTGTCCATCTAATTTCTCTGTTTTTCTACCTCCCCCCTCTCTTTTTCGCCCTTGCACCTTTTCTCTTTCCCCCCCCCCCTCTCTGAGAATATATCTTCCTGCATGGTTAGCCTTGTGTCTGTTTGTGCGTGTGAGTGTGCGTGTGCGGGGCTGGCTGTGTCAGACAAACAGTGTCTGACTGTCTGTGTCTCTGTCTGAGACACAGCGCTGAGGGCTGAATGGGTACACTGCTGTGCCTTATAAAGCAATAAAACTCGACTACTGACAGGGTTAAATAGACATTTATTATTATTCTCTTCACAGCCCTCCTCCCTTTTACTGCTTGTTTGGCTTCCCAGTTACTTTCTGTCTTGTTTTTCTCACTCACCCACGTCCTCACCTGTTTTTTTTGCTTTCTCAACTCTCATTCTCTCAAATTCTACATTATGCTCTGATTATAAAATTAGCTTTACTATGAGTGGGAATAATCAAATAAGCTGTGCATTCTTCTCTGTATTCAAGCTAATTATGTGCAACTAGAGAATGTGATCGCTGTAACTTTGGAGTGTTGGTTCTCCTCCTTCTGCCCACTTATCTAAACTGATTTGCTGTTATGTATTGACTGTATATGTAATAGAACCACAGCACAGAAAGGTAGAGTCTATTTTCAAGTGCCTTCTGACGTTTCAGAGTCCTTGCCTCTCTCTTTCTCTCTTTCTCCTTTGCCCCTGTCTGACCGCACACCATCCCTCTCTCTCTGTTATGTAGACCGGTAATGGAAGCACCAGAGGGAGCGGCTCAAGTGTAGCTCTGACCCCAGCAAACCCCTCTCCCTCTGGGCAGAGCTCTTCTTCAAAACTGGACTTGGACTTGACCTCCATACGACCAGATGGAAGATTAGAGAGGCGCAACCTGCCGCCCTCCCAAATCCATCCAATCCCACATCAGCCTCCCCTGATCCTCTCCTTCCCCTTGAAGAGGAAGCATGAAGTGCTCCCGCCCCAAAATGCGAGCCCTCCGCCCAAAATCTCCCTAACCAGGCGTCCTGTGAAATGGGAGCCGCCCCGTTCCTCCCAAGGAAGGGCAGGGGAAGAAGGAATAGGAGGGCAGAAGGGAACCAGGCCCCAAACGTCCACCCCTAAACGCCCAGGACTCCTTCCCACTTCTGCCCCAGAACCACAAGCTGAAGACAGTCCTATACATAAAACAGAAATAGTGTTAGGGGTGCATACAAACACACATACCCTGAAAAAAACTCGGCAGAGGCATGGTGAGAGGGAGCCTGCTTCATTGGAAGAGAGGGGGCTTGAATCAACTAGGAATGTTTCCAAAAATACCCGACCTTCCATGACCTCCAAACCACCCAAGCAGAAGCGGGCCAAATGTGGGCCGGATAGGGCCCCAAATGGGCCAAAAACAGCCCACGAGGGGACTAATAGTGGCGAACCCCAGAACCAGTCCAAAGCTGCCTGTCTGACCGTAGCCATGACATCTGACCCCAGAGTAAAGGATGCTGGGAAGTTGAATCCAGAGGAGAGGATGCGGGTGCTTGAGGAGGCAGGGCAGGCCAGGGTGTTGGTGCTGACCATGGTATACCGGGATGGAACCACTCAGTTAGACCCAGAACAGGTGAGCAGTGCTGGGGGTAGTTTGGTGTTAGTCTGGACCAGGGCTCTGTAGTGACATTCATCCCAAGGAGCATATGTGCTCCAAAAATAAGATGAGATTAACTTAATTGATCTGTAAGGGGAAATTGCGTTAGTGCAGCACAAAGAATAGTATATAGATAGCAATACAATGGATACAAATATTGAAGATTAAAGATACATCCTTGCTAATACAGAATCCCTATTGAATGGAAACAATTCTTGCTATGTCAGCCATCGACAGATTTAAAATTAGCAGTTTACAGATTTTGCACATTTACAGTCCAGTGTAAGAGCATGTACACAGAATGTGCAAATGAGTATCATGATTTTTTTAGGAGCATCATGCAATGTATGTAAATGGTTGTATTGTAGAACCTTGGTCTGGAGTAGACAGCTGATTTGGGATCAGTTTTAAACCATCTTGTTACCTAACTCAATAGTTAGTTCGATATCAACAATGGTAACATGCGATAACTGACTTTATAATTTCCTTATAGATTTAGGGATAGCATTGAGCTCCTTTCACTGGGTAAAAAAATCCCCACTGTATTTGTGTCCTTGTCAGGGTGAGAAACTTGTTCATCCAGCAGATATAGGGGAATTTAAAAGGTAAACCTCTGAGTTAATGGTGGCTGATGGAATATTCAGACTTAACAGTCACAAATAAAATGTAGCAATATGTCCAGTCCAGTTCTGATTGGCTGAGCCATGTTCAAAGGAGTTGTAAAATACCCAATATACTCACATCTGTATCTGCATGACAGTTAATTTAAATATGAATGCGCTAACCCACTAGCATAACTACTATAACTATATTGCATGGCAAAAGAATAATGTTGAACTATTATTATTACTTATTGATTGACAATAAAGTTATTGAACATTTTCATCCTAAAAGGAATAAGCCACTGAAGAGCTTTGCGTCATGCTTAAAACTGTCCCAGCTGTTCTAAAATCAGTGTAAACCATGGACTCTCGTGGCTTTTTGCTAAGTTAACTGGCGGCTGGTGTTAATTTCCCTCCCTGGTCCTCTGTGTGATACAGAAGCTCACTCCACTAGTGTGTGGCCTTCTGGTTCTGATGAAGACGGATCTGGACCGCAGCACAGCAGAGGACTCAATGGGACCAAACGACAGCCTGGTCTACTTAAAACTGGAACACACACCTGTATGGGCCCAGCAACACACACAACACAGCCAGGAGCTCTTTACTAGGTCTGTGTGTGTGTGTGTGTGTGTGTGTGTGTGTGTGTGTGTGTCCCATAGAGAGATGCTGCTGCAGGTACTATCAAGATCTCAACTGGTGGTGTGCTATAAAGCCAAGGACCTGCTCCGTACAGCTCTGCAGCTCTACAGACAACACCTCAACTGGAAACAAGGCATGGGCTGACTGCCACACACACACACACACACACACACACAAAGAGCTCAGAAATGCAGAGGA
>OMLI01018599.1:4232-14715 GCA_900302605.1 Rondeletia loricata
TCTCTCTCTCTCTCTCTCTCTCTCTCTCTCTCTCTCTCTCTCTCTCTCTCTCTCTCTCTCACACACACACACATAGACTTCTCCCTGCCATATGATAGTCACATTGGCCTCTCCTCCTCTATACAATTAATGGAGCATGCTGGGGCCTGACTGGGAGCCGAATGAGTAATGACATTATGTTTTCAGGCCTCTGTCACCGACGGAATGGCCGCACTGGGGCATTAACAGATACACCGTGTTATTTACTGTGAACCTCTAACGTGCCCAGCTGAAGGACACACCATATGATTTTTATTGCTTTAGCAAAACAAGCAAAAAAAGTTTTGGGCAAAAGCCTCCTGTAAGCCTTTCATTAGCATTCACAGTTAGAGCATTGGTCTATTGTTTAAGTAGATTTGCACTGTCGTTGATGACAAATGTCAGGGCTCTGACATAGGCTTCCTCAAAATATTTATGATATAAGCACTTTCTTCATCTGTCCCCGGGGGTGAGGAGCTGTATAGGTAATATGATTACAAATGACGTCGAGTGTTATCGTTATATTCTGCTGGATGGCAGCGCTGTCTTATAAATGTGGTTGATGGGGATCCATTTCCATTCACTCACTCTGGTGTCCCGCAGGGCCCAGCTGTGGGTCCCCTCGTTTTTCCCCCTGCCAAGATGCTCACATCTGTAAGTTATATGGTCCCCCCCTAAATCTGAGCTCCTCTTCTCACTCTGTTGTGAATGCAATGCTTTGTGAAAGAGAGGCACTGCACTGTATGTACCATTTTGCTCTTCTAAGCTGAGTTTTCTGTTTCTGTGTTGTTCGCAGCATATGCAGTGATTGCAAACGGACAAGTTGAATGTCCCAAAGGTTACAAAAGAATGAACCTCACACACTGTCAAGGTAAGCTATAAAATGTGTTGAAGAATGACTGTTTTAGACCTGTGGTTTCTGAATGTTATAACATGACTTGGCCCACTCTAAACTTTAATTAGTAGTTTACCCATAATGCAAAACCATAGCTCTACAAAAATGTAATCAAATTTAATGTCAGGGATGTGATAAAAACACACTGTCCATATGTTTCCATGCATACATGGACCCCTGAGGGCCTCTATAAAAGTATTCCTCGCTGTATGTATGGGAACCAGGTCAAGGCTACAATTAGCCTTAGTCCAGGGTCAGAGTTCAGCAGCCAATAAGCGCCTGGGGATGCTGTTTTAATTGGTCTTTGGGGTTCTACGTGGAGAATGGTACGGCAGAATGTGATTATGGTAAATATGGCTCTCTGAGTATTTGGGGTGGGGGGTCTTTAGTTACAATCCTTTTGTGTAACAGTTTGTTGCTCAACCTCCCTAAATGTGTCAGCAGAAGAAAGACTGCGTGGCTTCCAGCTCACCCATCCATCTGTATGTGAAAACAAGGTTGTCCCTGAACGCGTCGTTTGCCATATCACAGCGTTGTAGAGGCTGCTGTCAGCTGGCCAGCAGCTCGTGAAGACATAACCTCCCAGAGTCCACGCTATAGACAAACATCCACTGTGAGATAATTTGGACCAGACCATTTATATTTGTTATTGATGGTATTATACATCGCTGGAATGAATCGAATTGAAGGGCAAATTTGTAGCTAAATGTTGGCTTGAAGACAAGTGACAAAAGTTGCCTCATCTGTGAACAAGGCTTTGATGCTGACATTTTTGGATAACAAAATGCAGCTTTTCTGACAATTTAGTTTTTACAGCACTGTGGATGATGGCTACGATTTATGAGTTCCTCTTGGTACCCAGTGACTTGATTAATGGTGTCATAATCCAAAGGGCAATGCTTACTGAAGCCTATGGCGTGTAACAACATAACGGTCCAATGGACAGCTTTGACTACCTCAATAACAGGCTTCATCCACTGGTTCAACAAGTTCAACGAGTTTCCTGATCTGCACACTACGATTGGCCCATTGATGATGGAGTTATTAAGCTGGTAAATTATTTTGTGTTCCACAGCTTTTTATAAAAAAGAGCTGTGGACAAGGACACCATTTTTACGGTCCAAAATAGTGTCAAGAGTTGCCAACAAACTTAAAAAATGTATCTTGCTTTTATTTGTGCTTTCGTTTTATGATCGCTTCAAGATGTTCCTTCCTTTCAGTTGCTCATTTCTTTAGTTCCGAAAAGCGAAACTGACAGTTACCCACAATATTTACTGGCCAGCTTTAAAGTCCCATTCAGCTGCTGCTCCGTTCCCCAAAAATATTTTGAATTTCAGCCCTCATAACAACTACCATGAAGGCAAAAACCCGATTTTTCTGGGATTCTGTCATTATTATCAGGATGGTGTCCAGCTCGCCACACTGTGGCTCCTAGCCTGAGCTGGTCGTACTGTATTTTACTGGAACAGAGCAGGGCTTGTCTCAGATCCTGTATCACAGTTCTATGTCTTAGAATAGACATGATTCACCCTTCTGTCTTTCTACTCTGGCCCCCGCGGCCTGTGACGTCCATACCACGATAAGACACCCCCTCAGAGCCACACACCGCTCTCTGACTTCAGGGAAGGTCCCTTATCTTCAGAACGCTTCTCAGAAACTAGGTCAGCTGAATTGGCCATTTGTATCTGTGCTTGTTAGATGAAAGGCCTACATAGACACATGTGCAGTCTCTGTTGTGGGTGGTGGTAGTGAACTGCTGCAGGGACCAGGTCAGATTACTCATATACCACTTCAAAGAATAGAGGACGGAAGTTTTACATAACTCTTCTGCCGTTTCGGAGCAACTAAGCTACTAACAAATATAAAACACATACTGCAGTAGTAGTGACATTTATCATCTTGAATACTGCTTAGGCCAACAGGTCGAGACCAAGACTTCTCTGTATTGTGGCTTTTAGGAAGAACATATTGCAAGTAGTGGTCTAGTTATAAGACCAGGTTCCTAAGAAACATGCTTCTCCCTTTAATGGCAGCTTTGTCAATATTTAGAAAAGGCATACTCACTATTCACAAATTCTAAAATGGATGCACTTTTGCCCCATGAGTTGTCATAAGTGTCTGGTTTGAGACTTTAAAAGTAATACTAGTTTATTAGAGAGAAATCCTCATACTGTACTCCCATTTCCTTTATAATAATTCCTGCTGATGTTTATGTGGATCCTGGTTTTTCCAGAAGTGAAGAACGGCAGGGTCATGTGAGGTCAGAGCAGACAGGCTGTCACTTTAACCAGAGTTGGGAGACTCTTTGGATGCAGTGCAGTCATCATTATGTGTCATTAAACAATAAAAAACGACATCAGGAAAAAAGCTGTTGATGGATGCCTATAAGTTCCATCTGGGCCCTAACCACAAGGATGTCTGTGAGAGCAACCAACCATACATCGAAAATAGGTGTCGAGATTAGTGCTGGTCATGACAGGCTGTCGTGGAAGTCAGCTTCAATCCCTTCAACCCACCAGCAGACTGTAACAATAGCACTAATCTGGGACTCAACCGAACCATGGGTTAAAGACCCCATGTGATGAAGGCTGAGCCCAACTCTGACCTGAACTCTGACCAGATAGCATGCTGCTTAAACTAAGCCCAAGTCCCCATAGAACCCACATGAGAGAATAACAACCAGTTACATGGTCACTGGTCACAGTGCTGGCAGGCATGGCAGCTGTTGTCTGTTGCGTCTTGTTCATGTGCCCCATGACTCGTCCAAACAGATGACAGGTCACTTTTGCTTACAGTGAAGCAGGCTTGTTTACATCATCGCTAACAGAGAGGCTGAAGGCTGGGTCATCAGAGGGCCAGCTTTAGCCTTGAACTAGTTCTTCCTTCAGTTCTACTCCACACACACACACACACACACACACACACACACACACACACACACACACACACACACACACAGACACACACAGACAGACATGCATAAACACTCATACATAGACAGAAAAAGAGGGAAAAATGCAAAGAGAAACCCAAAACAAAGAGCAACTGAGATAGAAAAAAAGAAACAACTGCACAGAAAACAACAAAAAGAACACTGAGGCATTCCCTGGATTTGCTTCAGTCCTCAGTATTTATCAGACTCGATCTTTTCCCTTATAAGCCCACTTTTTCCAGCGAGAAGCAAAACAACAAAACAAGGGCAAATTAATTAGAATTGGGAAAATCTGTGGTGGCAGACTGTCGGGTTCCAGTCGTCGAAGCAATGGGAAAAGGCCTGATGATGTACTCTTTGTTTAACACGGTAGAACAACAAAGTTTGCCTGGTCCCAGTGTGATGGCATTACTGAGCGCCTGAAGTATGTCCCCTATGCTCCTGACTGGCACACTAACTAGCTATCTTACCTCCATTTGGGTTAGGAGCTGTTGTTGAATGGAGCAATAAGCAAACAGCGCTCACCACACCATCGCTCCAGCACATGGTTTAGGCTAGACAAAGGAAAAACACTTTGGGGCCTTCGCTCCTTGACGTAAGCTGAAGATGCTGTGACCTTGGACAGAGGAAAGGAAAAAACGCAGAGGACTGGATGCTAATCTAAAACATTCCACTATTTCCTCTGCGTCAGCCTGAATGTTCTGCTTTCGAAGTCAAAGTTACCAGATCTTTTAGAGCTTATAGTATTTGTCAGTATATCAAAAGGATATATAATTGTTAGTGTGTATTCTGGTTTACATTGGTCCGGCTTGCCTCATGTCATCACCCCACCTTGCTTTAATATATTGTGTAACTTAAATAAAAGTTTCCATATTGCATCACTCCCCAGCAGCTGGTGGTTTTGATTACATGATATATTGTGATATTTTGTCACCTCTCAAGGTGCAAATATTTCTAAAGGCTTACATCATCCATCATCTCTTCTGGTCTACAAGCATGAAAACACTGTTAACTGCGGTATGTGGACTAAATATGATATCGATACATACGTAGTGAAGTTGAACTGAGTATGGGTTCATTGGGAGTTCCACATTCAAACGCAGGAAAATATGACTTCATCACATTTCCATAATCCAACCTTTAGAAGGGTACTATAATGTAGATACCGCATGACTGAAGCACTGCATATTTCACAGACATCAACGAGTGCCTGATGCCTGGGCTCTGTAAGAACGCCGAATGTCTCAACACCAAAGGGAGCTACAGGTGCACCTGTAAACCAGGCTACATGTTGGACGCGGCCAGGAGCCACTGCGTCTGTAAGTACAGCTCACTTTGTCTGAGTCCCAACAAATAATCAAAGGCTGTCTGCCTTTGCACTTGTATGTCTAGTGCGTAGGTTCTTGACGGACATATTGACTGTCTCCTCAGCGGACAAGGCGGTGTCAGACCAGAGGGGGTTGTGCTACCGATCGGTGTCGGCAGCCACGTGTTCTCTGCCCATTTCCCAACACATCACCAAGCAGATCTGCTGCTGCAGCCGAGTGGGCAAGGCCTGGGGCCCGGGGTGTGAACGCTGCCCCCTGCCAGGAACAGGTACTGTCAGCCCCGTACATTTGCTCCATGTGTCTCCCACTGTGTGCCTCCCATTCTCCTCCACCAAACTATCTGTTCTGCACTCTCTTTAAAAACATTCTGTTTTTATTCATGACCCACCTTTCTCAATCCGTGAACTTCGTGAACCGGCCATTTCTAGTTTGATTGTACTTGTTGAAATGCAATTTGCTGGGTTAAATGTTTTTGCAGATATTAAATGTCACATGTAATCTCGTGCAGTGGTTAGTGATGGTAATGAAAGTACACAAGCAATGAATGTTCACTGTTCAGTCACCATTCTGCTGTCTGCCAGCAGAATGTAAATGTAAAGCAGTTCAAAATAACCAAATGTGTTTGGTGTGGAAACGGACCAAAAGCATAACAGTTTTCATATTTTGGAGGCTACATACCAGTGGGAGTTAGTCTCGTGTTATCACTCCAACCCTCAGAGAGAAACTCCACTAATAGACCAGCTATGCTTCACAGCAGAACTAAATAGCTTGGCCAAGTGAAACATGGGAAGTAGTTGTCATCTTTTCTTTGTCATACCGAGCTAATCTTCAAAGTCTTCGAGAGAAAGAGGCTGGTTTTATACGGTGTCCGTACTGGCCAGTGATTCATGGGGACTGTCATAGATCAGATATCAGAGGGACAGACATCCATGGTGCTGCTCAGCCAGGACGGACACCGTATACACACACACACACACACACACACACACAAACAGCTCCTGATTACTTGGACGCTGGCTTTTGTATGTCCTGACAAGCTGTTAGAGCCATGTTCCGTACAAAGCAGCCAGGCCTATTACTGGTGATTTGGTAACAGGAGCCCATTGAGTTGCATTCCAGCTTTACTCCAGTTCCTCTGATGTGGCTCTTGATCATATATAGCCCCATTTCCCTCCACTTTAGATTCATCATCATTCAGTAGCCTATCATATCCTGCGTTCACGAAAGCATGTACAGTGACCACATATCTGTCGTTACTGATATCTATATTCCAGACTCTTTGGCCGCCGCTGGCATTGAGTTGCTAGTTTCAGGTCAGGTAGGGGACAGAGTACTTTCCACTTGTAATGGATTCACCATCGCTGAGGGCTCAGACCCAAAGAGGTGCAATCTCCCTCCTTTTATCTAGCCAGCCAATCCTCCATTAGCCTCTCACTCACACGTCTCTGCAGCAGAGAGTTCAAAGGTCAGTCGGTATTACATGATCCTCTACTTCCCCCGCTGGCATGGCTGTGTCTGTGTCTGTGTCTGTGTCTGTTTGTTTGAGTGTGTCAGATATACCCCAATCCTTCTAAATCCCCTCTCTGGTAGCCCTCTATGACAGCTGTCACTAGCCTGCCAGCTAGCCAGTTCCGCAGCCATAGCCGAAATCCTTCCTTCCCATTCACAGCACACAGTAAAGCACAGCATGCTCAACATAACAGTATTACACGGATGGCTTATGGTATTGCTGTGAACACCAGACAGAAACATGAGCCATAATTACACTCTGGCAGCGTTTCATGTTAGCTTAGGAGCCCAAGAGCAGGAAATGGCGGTAACGTTTTCTATGGCTCATTGTTTACTGCTGTATGTTTCCTATCCTGCAGACCATTTTAAGGAGATCTGCCCAGCCGGTCATGGATATACCTACTCGCGCTCCGATGTGCAGATATCTCTGAGACAGATGGAGGATGATGATCTGAGGAGCACGGGGGGCGCTTGGGAGGAGCAGAGCCCCACTTACCCTCAGCCCCCATCCTCCCTGCCAGAGCAGCCAGAGCAGCAGCTGCCCAGTGGGCCACAGTATCCCAGCTACCCACAGACGCCACAAATACCCCAGTACCCCCCGTACCCCGAGACTCCGCAAGTACCCCGGTACCCCCACCCTCCACAGCAGCCGCTCCATCCCTCTCCAGACACCGAGTACCCAGCCAGAGAGACACCTAGACAGCCGGAAGGTGAGAATAAAATATTTTGTACACTAAACCTCTGCCATGTTGATTTTAAGGTTGATAAATGTTTACTCCGATTGGTAAAGAGATGAACGGTTGTTACTACTGAATGCGCTGTAGATATTATGCACTTAGGCCTGGGAGTTATCCAAACATGGTATTCACTCGACCGCTTGGAAATTTTTACCATAACCCGAGGCATAAACAACGCAGGGTAGCTGAACGATTACACAATGGGATTTGTTTTAAAGAAACGGATTAGGTTTTTTGTGAGAATCCAAACATCAACAGGATGTTTTGATCCCCGTAAATAAAGACTTGATCCACCATCGATCAAATGCGAAGGAGTATTCATGTCCCCCATCCATCAGGGCGCGTCTCCTCTGAGCATCGCAGCAATCCACAGAGATCAAACATCGGGATTTTCTGCTCAACTTTGTCTTGATTTAATGCTTATGAGATAATGTATTGGCATAGCCGCAGCGTTTTGATTTATATGAGGAGACAATTGCATAAATATTTAGGGATTTTTGTCTTCATTATCAGAGATATCTGTTTCCTTGTCTCTGTTTGCATGTTTCCATGGCCGGTAGTCTGCACTATTTTTAAAATACAAACTTCTCTGCGTGGCTTAGGGGATAAACGTGATGTAAGCTTCGTTTTATTAGAAATAAAACCTCCAAAGCTGCAAGTGCCCAGAGAGATCATGGGCCGATATGTACAGATATTGAATGATGGCACTTGTTAATACGAACAGAATGTCAACGTTTGCTACTGATAAACCTTTGTCTCATTTCTGTCTCCCAGCAGATGTGGAAACGCTGAGCCTGGTGAGTTCTCCCTCCCTGTCAACCTGCTTTTGAAATGTTTATCTTGTATGCTCCAGTTATCTCAGCTGGAAGCTTTACTATGATTACATAACTTATTCAGACCACATTTTGGTTTAGCATTAGCATTGAATATGATGTCAAAAGCAGACATATGGACATGAATATGGTGACCATAACTTAACCCAAATCTTTGTAATATTTGTTTTCTAGCCGACTGACTCACCATTGAAATATCCAGGTATTTGGTTTTCTCATGGCTTTATTCATACAGAACATACGACAGTAAATATTGTCTGTAAACTCACCCTGAACATTGACTATAGTGCTTTTACACTGTTGTCCGGTGCCTCTTGTGGCATTGCTGTAGCAGCCGAGAGCTCCAGGGCCAATAGAGATGTGCCATACTTTCAGTCAGGCACAGACTCCTGATCCATTTTCTATAAATTGCTCCTGCACAGCAGTGGCGGTCTCTATCCTCGTCTACTCTACGCTCGTGCCAGTGAAAACATTGACAAAGTCTGAAGGTTGACTCCATTCTAGGAGTTCAGTTGATTTATTTCTGTCGCTGTGCTGTTTTTAGCCAGCTGAAAGACATAGATCATCTTATATATAGCTGCCATGCTACAGTAGGAGGGCCCAGTGAGTGACTGCCAGGGCAGGAGTGGTTGGGAAAACAGGCAGTATATGTATCATTTAGGTTGTACAGAAGGAGAACTCACTCTGTGTGACAATGTGAGTGGTTCTCTCTGTAGATACTCACCCCCCGTCCCCCCTATCCCTCATAACAGAGACTCCCTCTCCAGACTCCCCCATCATCAACCTGAAACCAGATTCAGAGGACACCGCCCCCATAGACTCAGCCACGAAGGCCACAGGTAAGACATAACAGTACCATGTATGAAACTCTCCCAAATCAGTGGTTATGTATCTACAGTGAAATCACCAGTGCCCAATTGACAGATGGGTGCAAGTGTATGGAGCTGTAGGGCTTAACACTGACCCATGTACAAGAGAAACATGGTGCTGGACTGTTCATTGTTGATGTTCTCTGTCAACTGCTAGCGTACAGCAGCAAATCTCATGAGACATTTTTGCAGGCTTACCCAGAGTTTAGCTGGGGAGAACTTTTATTTGAACCCTTTCCTCAGAGCCAAGTTGGCTTGAGGCTGCTGTACAGCACAGAGGGAGGAATCAAGAAGGGAGGAAGAGAGGGTGACAGAGTGTCTGTGTGACGGACAGAGTTGGAGAAAGAGCGAGAGAGATTAAGGAAGAGAGCTCACAGTAGAAGAGAACGTACAGTAATTCTGTATAGAGAAGGACATAGTTGGGTTCGTTGCTCTCGGCCAGACCCGGGAGCCCAATCCAAAATCCCCGCCTTACCAGAATCGATTTGGACGGGAAAAGACAAGAACAACACCAATGACAGGCTCTGCTGCGCATGGCCACGGGCCTGTTTCTCCCCGACCCCTTTGTAAGCGCTCCATACCACCTGTTAGAACACTACAGCGCTGTAAACCCTGTCCTCTCATCCAAGACCCCACCTATAAAACAGCAAGACGGTTTCCATGGGGAACAACATGTGTTGGCGGAACGCACTTTTTTTTTTACAATGTCTAAGATATTGTGTAACCCTAGGCTAGAAATAGGCTGAGCACTGTCTGTCTGTATGCTGAGGTCTTGTATTATCTTGTATATCTGTGTCTTTTCTTAGATATTGACAAGTGTGCCATCACCCCCACCATATGTGGCCATGGGAAATGCGTTTCTGTGCAGACAGGCTACACCTGCTTCTGTGACCCAGGGTACAAGCTGAGCGCACTGCAGACCAACTGCATCGGTAAGTTAAGAGAGAGAGAGAGAGACAGAGAGGGAGCGTGAGACAGGGGTGAAGGAGGGACACTCAAAGAGAGGCACACACACACACACACACACACAAGGGCGTAGGTTTCATTTGACCATTGGGGGGGACACATTTAGCGGGGGGTCAGGGGGCACCCATTTTCCCTTTTACTGCATCAATTTATTGTGGAAATGTTTCATTTATGTAAAGGAAAAAACATTCAGATTGACTTGCCAAGTGAAAAAAGGTAAATGATGAATTATGTATTACAAATATTTATTCTCCTTCAGCTACAGTTGCATTCACAAAAATAACAACATTAAACTCCATATTTTACATCAAGATAGACAAATCTTTTATGTCCCATATGTTTTTAGGGGAGTGTTTGTTTACAAATCGCGATTTTTTAATGTTGGTTATATCTCAA
>OMLI01018605.1:0-11838 GCA_900302605.1 Rondeletia loricata
AGACTGAAATCGAGGTGCTGAGAAATTGTTTCTTGATTTTCTTTTCGCTTGTCGCCATGATTCACCCTCCACATAGCGTTGATCAGCATGGCTCATTTATATTCGTGTGTGTAATGTCCTTCTCATGGGCTCCGTTTAAAGCACGAATGTCGAGACATGGCTTAAAGCTTAATAGAATACTTTAATACATAGAACTGTTCTTACACATGATGAGCGCTAGCGGCAACTGCAATGCATTCGTGTCCTTCCCGTGTGTAAGTCCTTGTTAAACTCCGGAACTGGAACACACTTCCTACCGGAGTGGCACAGTGTGGTGCTTTGCATTGACCATATATGGTTGAATCTGGGCGTGTAGGGGGCGGGATATGAGAATGATCCTCGTGCGCACTTTTCTGACTTATCAAGGTAAGATTTCCTAAATGTGTGCGTACGCACGGTTTGATAGGTCTGATAATTTTTTTGCTTACGCCATTTTCGGCTTTTGGGAGTACGTACACTTTTAGTAAGAATCCTACGCACTGTTTGATAAGTGAGGCCCCTGAGCTGTTCCTGAGGGCTTGGTGAAATCCTGCACTGACCAATGATGGCTGAACCTCTTCACCACCTCCACCTCCACCAAACACTAATGCTGCATTCCAGAGATGTCAGAAAGTTGTTCCATTGCATTTTTCCTAGTAGGAAGTCAGAATTTCCAACCTCCGACTCGACTGAATGGAATGCAGCATGCCTAGTTTTTCCAAGCTGGATCACTGGAACACAGAAGTTGTAACTACGACCAACCAGTTGGGAATCTCTGACTTCCGACTTTGAATGGAACGCAGCATAAGAAGACGGCATTTAGTTTACTGACGTCACCTTACATGATTTCTGGGTAATGAAGTCCTCAAAATTCAAACAGCTACCTCTCGCTGCCGCCAAAATGCAAAGTTGCCAAGTGCAGATTTCAGTTTTGATGCCTGTGTTAAGCTAAGCAGAAGCAAAAGAAACAAGACTGGGTAGATATGATTCAATATAGAAGGGAGTAGCCTGTTAGTCAGTGTTAACACTAATGGATGCTTTTACCCACGGCACACTAAAGCATATTTCAGGAAAAGTTGGTATTTATATCTTGTTCTCCATCAACCTTTTGGAAGATTCTGAATTACTAATATCATGTACTTCAGAGTCACTTCTTTATACTTCTGGGACATGTGTGTGTGGTTTGGGGTTCATGGATGTGTGTTTGTGCCTCCAGAGTGAGTTTGTTCTTTGAAGTGGCTAATGTTTCCAAATGGAAATGGATGCAGCTGCCATAAACCTCCAAAATCAATAAAGTAATTAGGCTTGTGAGGGGCTGCTCTCCTGTTGTTGCTGCTATCACTCTGAACACATAGCCTAAGCTGCTTTATGATCCTCTGTGCACTGTGGACTAAAGGTGATACCGTATGACTCTTTACTGCTGCTGATGCTGCAATACAGATTCATACAGCTGTAGACAACAGACTGGTTTCAGCTCCTCAGCAGCCATTTGCACCACAGAATGACATTTATCTTGAATAGATGTTGATATGACGGCCTGCACCAATGTTGAAAACCTGTGATAAATATAGCGCCAAAATGTCCATAGCTGCCTGCTACCTGCATCGTTTTGTGACCTAAATATCTTTCTGATTATCAGTTCAAAACAGTTTCCAAAGCTGTTTAAATATGAATTTTTACTGTGCCATAATATCATATTGTTAAAATGTTTTGGCTTGACGCCTCCTGCACATCGCCGTCCATCCAATTCTTGCTGGGTTATCATGATGGCCTACAATGCTGCCTATTATAAACAGAGGGGCATGCAAATCAGTTTGGTTTTCCGCTGTGCCATGACACGCCCTTGTCAGACCAGTTGCACAGCCTCTTTTGACCTGCAGTTAGTGTGATTGTGTTTTGATCCATGGACACACACACATTTTAATCTCCAGTGATGGTTGCCAACATGGACAAAAGATCATTGGATGAATGTACATAATAATAGGAATCTGAAACCAGGGACTGAGCTGTAATAGGGGAGCTAGTAACTAACCAAGAGTGATGAGTAGAGGAAGCCTGTTCAGAATGTTATGAAATATATCAATATACATGGTAATATATTATCAAGCAACAACATGTGTATCTAAATGGTGTCTAAACTTATGACTTATAAGTGTGACACCTTAGGAAATTCAAAGAAAAACACATCTGAGTCATTTCAGCATAGATTGAACGTCCAATAGCCCAACACACATGCAGGGAAGATGACTCCATGCAGCAAGTTTGTTTTCATCAACAATTGAAAGCATTCTGGACAATGATCTTGCTTATTAAGTTATTGAATGCATCATTCCATTGGCAGTATCTTCATGTGGGTGGCAATTTAAAAATTCTCTCCATAATTGGACAGGGTGAAGCCAGCATGAGGGGCAAAACCCATACGTCCAATATCAAGTCCGACCGGTTTACTCTCAGCATAAGAAACACAGTAAGGCTTTCAGACTGTGTGATAACGCTCTGTTGTGTCTCCCATTCACATCCTAGGAAACTGCTGTCAAGGGGATTTTCCAGGTTTGGTATGATGGTATCACAACTCAAGGCTGAAAAAACAACTGAAACAAAGACAATTACAGTAACGTGTCTGGCACTGACTATGCAAAAGGTTTGATTATACTGTGTTCATTCATTCACGGAAAGTTCAGCAATCATTTTATTATATCATATGTATTTGAACCAACAATCAAGCGGTCAACATGTTAATGCTTGGTTATCTAAGAAACGTATTCCACTGCAGACCACAGCTTTATTAATATCCGTTTGTGTTTTTTAGAAAAGCAAATTCCAGTCAGTCACAAAAGAGATATACTGAATGAGGATATATAGTGAAACATATTTAATCGTATGTACTGACACATTGTATATTGAAATAGATTATGTATTGAAATATGAATGACATGTCTTCAAACATTAACTAGGTGAGGCTTTTCTAAGGAGTTTGTCATATTATGGACAAACCAAATATGTCGAGGTAATATTTTTATTGACTGCAATGTTTCCAGTATGGGATCTGCACCATGGCATTAATGATGTTGATTAACTGAGCTTAGGTAGTTTGTAGTTAAAAGCATTGTCTCTGCAGTGGCAGTGGGTGTGGGCAAAAACAGGGCATGCTGGGAATTGCAGTTTCAGCTAGGCAACAGGGAGAATAACTGAAATGCTGCAGCTGGTTTCTCCTTTTAACTCTGCTCTGAAATCAAAACCAATGGCTCTCAGATGGAGGGCTGTTTGTGTGTGTGTGTGTGTGTGTGTGTGTGTGTGTGTGTGTGTGTGTGTGTGCGCGTGTGAGTGTGAGTGTGCATCCATGCATACAGCATGTGTGTGTTGATCAGCCTAAATTAAAACTCACTAAGGGCCTACAAGGTGTTGCCAAGGTGACATCATGGAGTGAATGAACAGGCAAACTTACAGCAGCAAGCAATGCGCATAAGGCAGTGGTTCTAAAAAGTGGGGTCCGGGTCCCACCCGGGGGTGCTTGGGGGGTTCCAGGGAGTCAGCAGCAAAGTGAGGAATAGTTTGATTTCACTTTAATTTTCTCTAAATTAGAGAATGTATAAGAATGACTATTGTAATCCAAGGTTCCACTCTTACCACTAGTGTCTTGTACAGTGTATACAGTCAATACTAAATCAACAACAAAAATCTCTCCACATGGGTCCCTGGGATGAAATGTGATCAAACAGGGGTCTGTGGGGTCTAATGTGTGTCTATTTGGGGGTCTGTGGGGTCTAATGTGTGTCTATTTGGGGGTCTGTGGGGTCTAACGTGTGTCTATTTGGGGGTCTGTGACATGAAAACATCTGAGCACCTCTGATGTAGAGGGCAGCTACTCCTGAACATGCATCAGTTAAGTCTGCAGCATCCATTTTCTCTTTACAGTACCGTACATTGATCCAGGCTCTGTTTATCTACTTGTTTTAAAGTCCACCGCTAGTTTGATGTTGAAACACGCCCTCTGCTGATGGCAGTTGGTTACAACAATTAATTTATTCATTTGGCATGGTAAACCTGCTGTTTAAGGGGCTGTTTGAACATATTAGCAGACCTATCAACAGTATGCTTTGGTCCGACTCAAAGTAGTGGTTATTGCTCAGTTATACGTTTGAGAGAATCTCAAGTTTTACAGTTACAGGACTTCAAATGCGGATACTCTACAGTGGCAGGGCATGGTGTGAAGTTGTGAACATTAAAACAGGAAGTTAGTTTAATGTCCCCGGCCTTGCTGACATGACAGGAAAAGGGGGATTTGTGCGTTCACCACAAGGCCATTAATTATTGAGACGCTCATCAGGATTCAGCTGAAACCAGATGCATTAGACCCGCCCAGCAAACCACGTGTGTGTGTCCTCACTGTTTTTCTCAGTCTTTCTCACACACACAACATTATGACAGTAGAGCTAAACATCCTGGAGGAGTACAGTAAGTCCCTGCAGTCAGCAGCCTATATGCTTTTGCCCAACAATGTTATTGCCCTGGGTGAAATAGCCCTCCTTTATAGGCTGGCACAGCACACAGCTAATTGCCTTGCTTTATTATCATTTTATCCGAGCCATATAATTGCCCCTCTGCTCCATTAAGACAAGTGAACTGGACGGATAAGACTCATAGCTTCCATACCTTCATAATATTAAAGGTACTAGTCTACTCAGTTTGTTACTGCCAGTAAAAAGAAGAGGAGGAAACAGAGGAGGGAAGAGCAAGAGGGTTTCTGAACCTGAGCTATGAATTAAATGAAGAATCAATGTTATGGGTCAACATCCATTAGAATATACACACTCAGGGCACCACAGGCGAGAGGTTAGAGGTCACATGCTGCTGAGAGCATCAGAGAAACTAATGTGATGCACCCATGTGTCTCCTTCATACTGTTCTCCTTCAGGGTAGCTAAAATATTGAACAATATGCTGCCACAGCAATATAATATATGGCTAATGGTGTGTGTTCATAAATCCCGAATGCCTTGCAGAGTGAGTCACTCTGAATGGCAGGAAAGAGGGTCATTTGGATCTATTAAGCACTTTGCATCATTTCATCAATGCCATTCTAAAGTAGGGCAAGGTAACTGCTAGCTAAGCCCCACTGGAAATATACCAACATATTCACTGGAGCTTATCTGCTGAAAAGCCATATTGTTACTCCACTGAGAGCCCTCAAAATGGCTGTCTGTGTGTGCCACAAGGAAATGTTATGGATGAGATTAAACTGATTTCAATCATGTTTGGAAGGCGAGGCAAACGTGTCAATTATTCATGTTCAGACTTCAAACGGTGAGCTGCCGGCGTAACGCGGTGTCAGTTGTGAATTCCTGTCTCTTTTCTCTTTCTCTGAGCAACAAGCTTCCTGCTGTGCTTTTCTGGGGAGGCTAAACAGTGTCAGATAATGAGCTGAGCGTTCATCTGAGGGGAACATGGAGTATATACACAACGGGACACATCAGCAGCACAAGGAACAGGGGGAAGCTCACTGAGCCACAGACCACGCAGCTTTTCATACATTATTCACAAGCTTGGTGCAAAGAAAAATAATCCTCTGTCTGGTTAACTGGAGATTCCTCCTTTTTTATTTGAATTGAGACAATAATCTATTTCAATGCTCATTCATTTTCCAGTTTTGATCAATTAATACGGTCATGCATAGTGCCATCATAATGAGGATGTAGCTGTATGATCTCACTGTGGATTATTTCATCTTGGATGGTCTGTGTGTCAGCCATACTGTAAATCATTACTCAAAGCCCTATTAGGTTCCCTGGTTACTTAAAAGAGTAAAAGAAAACTGTAGTTAGTCAATATTAGATGCCTTGCAACTATTAATGTAAGTGGCCAGATAAAGTCGAGCAACTAGCCTATTATATTCTATCATAAGATACTAAATTATCTGCTGTGCTAGTGTGAAAATTTTTCATTTTCCATAGATGTTGATGGTCTGAAATTGGTTGGTTGTAAGGGCAACCATAGATGTTAGAGCCATGGCTACCTTAGCAATGTGTTTCAATGTATTTTATTAAGAAGGCCACTGTCCCTTTCCTCTAAGGTGTGGTGTTTATGATGTTGGACAGACAGATAGAAGATAAGAGATCCACTGTGATCTACTAACCATTCATTCACAGACTTGCATGTAATTCTTACTTCGCTTTGTCTGAATAGTGAACAGCTCACTATAGGCCTCATTCCCCTCATCATGCTCCCAATTACCAGTTGGGCACACACGCACGCTGCGCACACACACACACCTCTCTCACACATATACACACATGCGCACACAAACAGCTATTCCAGTATACTGGTATATTTAACAAAAACATATGATGATCATGGTGTCAGTCAAAGTGACATGCAAGTTAGATTGAAAATACTCTGAAAGTCATTGCGTTGGCTGCAGCAGAGTCACCTGCATGTGGCTCCAACAGTACATTTAGTTTGCCGCACTGCTAGCCTCAGTGTGAGTCCTTTAAAAAAAAAAAAAAACAATTGCATTACTGGGGACTAGTCAGGTGGATTTCAAATAAATGCGCAATAATCTGCTCTTTCTGGAAGACTGCTTTTATATGGCAGTTTACTATATATGTCCATGTATGACGTGTATGCCATTCAGTATCTATATCTGAGCTCCAGTACAATCCGACAGAAGAAAATCCCTGTTGCCATGACAATTTTGCACAATATGCATAGAAACCATCTGTGGTATCAGATGCTAACTACTTCTCCGCCCTCCTTATTCCCTCGATATTATCAAATATTCCACCTAAACCCATGTACACCACCCCCCATTTAAACTAACCAGACGTAACCGACAGGCTGCTATTTGAGATTAAGATGTGTGTCGTCTTACCTGATACTGTGCTGGCCATGGTTCCTGAAGGGCAGAGGAGGAGAGAGCAGGAGGATGTTACTGGATGGAGGAGAGGAGAGAATGTGAGAGAGGAGGAGGAAGAGGAAGAAGAGGAGGAGGAGGGCGAGAGAGAGAGAGAGAGAGAGAGAGAGAGAGAGAGAGAGAGAGATCTGAATGGTGCAGTACACAAGCCTCACCGCGCCGCTACGTGAACAATGGGCAGCCAGTGGGGCTTAATGTGTTTGTGTGTGTGGTGGGGAGAGCGGGTGCAAGTTGCCACCAACAAGGAAAGGGGTGGGTGGGGTGAAGGAGTGGAAGCAACGCATGCACACACACATGCATGCACACACACGCATGTACGCACGCACTGCAGGAGAAATCCTAATTAGATTACAGTCAAGGCCTTAAGTAAAAGATATCTTTATTTTGAAGGATCTTCCAAAGATGGGCTACAATAATAGAAATTAACAGCATCTAAATGTATTCAACATCCATTGTTAGTGATTTAATTATAATTATATTAAGTTAGCATTATCTCATGAGATCTTTCGTTTCCTTACTGCTTCTTATCATACAGCCAAAGGTGAGAGAATGAAACTATGGGATGCTTCTCTTTGTGTGAGATGGAGGAGGGAGGAGGGAGGAGGGAGGAGGAGCGTATGGGAAGCCTCTCAGACTGATACTGACAGTAAGGAGGGTCTGTAGGGAGGCGCTCAGGGGTCAGAGATCATTTGGGCAGAAGGGACAGGACATGACTCAAGGATAGCTCACTTCTTGTAAGTGAGTCAATGCTATAGATTGGGATGATACACAGTCAGGCTGAAGACAGACAGATGAAACACCTAAGGGCACACTGAATGTCCAAAATATCAGGGACATCTTCCTGATATTGAGTTTGCACAATCCACATCTCGATCGTCCTTCTCTAACTCGTCTGCTTCTGTTGATCTGCATCTCCTCCTGATAGTATAGATTTAATAAGGAAACCAATAAGGGATAATGGCTTTTACCTGGATTCACCTAATCAGTGTACATCATGAAAAGAGGAAGCGTCCCTAATATATTGTACATTCAGTGTATTTTTAATGATGTTGACAGGGTTGAGTCTTATTGGACATTTTCTAACACTCTTTAAAAAAACAGATCTGATTCAAAACCAATAAGTTTCAGTCTCTTTTACATGTTCCATCTCCACTGGATGTATGAAGGCCAGCAGCTCAGCAGTTCCCTATTGATGTGGTAAGTGAGGGTAATGTTGATTAATCCCATATCACAGCGCCACAGACACAGCATTGATTTACAGTCGCTCTGGGGAATAGGACAGGTGCGTGTGTGGGACAGAAAAGATTACCATTTCAAACGGCCCATTGCTTCCTGCTGGCTGTAACAACACAGGGTGGGTTTAGTAAACCAAAAAGGATGAATATAATTAATAGCAAAAAATTTCGATGCAGCTATCCTATATTTTAGGGGTTTAATGCACAGTGCTAATTTTCAGCTGTCAAATGGACAATTAATTGTGTAAGACACATATAGTGCAGCCATCTTGGATTTTCTCCCCCATGTTTTCAGTGGGGTACAATGGAAATCAAATGAGAATCCCTTGAACATTTTATTTTCAGATTACATAATGGATTTTGAAATTCTTGACACATTTTCTTTATAATTTCTTCTAAATAGCTTGTATTTATAGATTAGTAAGAGGTTGTTACTTGGACATGAAGTTATGTAATTTACCATATATAATATTTGTAATTTTTAAAAAAAAGACATTTGTTTACTGATTTGAAGTCAAAATGATGTTGAAGTCCACAATATTTGATTCAATTTTGCACATAAAAACCACATCTCATGAATGAAAAATAAAAATGAAAAATGGCTTGTTTGTCCGTATGGCTGTTTTTTGACAAAAAGAACATGCAAAGGTGGCTGAAAAACCCTTAAGGGTCAAAAGGCCTTTCTAGAATTGATGCCTCTAATCAATCAGGGTGACGACTTCTCCCATTATAATAATAATAATAATAATGAGTCAGCGCATTTCTCGAACCCAATGCGCCGATTATGATATGGAGGCATAGCCACGTGAGTGTGCTGCATGTTTGGTCTCTGTTTGGTTTCCTGTCCAGTCAACACGATTCACTAAGGACAGGAACTGTAATAATGATCTGCCAGTCAAGACATGCTTTACTGGTGATGCAAAAAAACTAGCTTTATTTCTGACTCTTGTTGTATTTTCAAGTGGCAAAGAGCTATTTGGTGTTTTAGCAGCAACGTTAGAGGGGAATGTGCATCAAACAAGGAATTTATGTTTGAATGAGTTAATCAGCTAATAATGTTGTTGTTTACTGCTGATATGTCTGCCATCCTTTACCTGTCTTCCATCCTTTATCCACATGGCACGCATCCTAAAAACAAAAACTTTTTTAACTGGAAGGTTAAAATTCCTGAACGCGGGACAATCTGGATGGGGAAAGTGAATGAGTAACGCTCTCCCCTCCTTCAACAACTAAAACGCCCTTGAGCAAGGCACTTGACCCCCAAATACTCCAGTAGAGTCGTGTTGTGCCATCCATAGAGGCTTTGCAGTTGCGCCACAAATCTCCTATAACTCACGTCTGGCGCCATCATGGAGGTCCAGTGGAGATTTGGCAGACAAACAGTTGTGCTGTGGGTATATGTCTACTCAGTAACGTAATAGATCAAAGTAAAAGGTAAAAGTGAATAGTCTTTTAAGGTAGATTTGTTTCCAATTTTAGGTTACGTGTCACAGTAACTTAAAATTGGAAACAAATCTACTGTAAACTGTCTTGTCTTTAGCCCTGGTCTCTGCTTCAAAACACTCTGAGTTGTAGCTTGAGAAGAGTCAGCTCAGTTAACCTGAACAAACTGTTAGCTAGCTAACTAGCTACAAAACTAATTTATCAAAGCATTCAATATTAATGTTAACATGCGACTACTAGCCACTACTAATTAGCTTCTACTAGATACGTTAGCAAGTGCCCAAATCAGATGTATTTACAACAAGACAGTGATGGCTAGCTGACCAGATACTATGGTTAGCTAGCTAACAAGCTGACATCTCTCTAATAATGGCAGGAATCTCTCTCTGACTGTCTGTGTCTGTCCTCTGTGTGTCTGTCCTTCGATTATCTCGTGAACCGCTCACCCGATCGACTTTAGGTGTATTGCTGAGGACCCTACAGAGTGCAGTGTCGAGTGCGAAGTCGATCAGAAAAGCGGTTCTCGAGAAAATCGGCCCGGTCCAAACGGGCACTGCACTAGTTATCTAAACACTAAATCAATCAGATGGCTCAGTGATGAAATGATTAGTTCAGTCAAAAACAGCACAGAAACTAACCATGTATATTGAATTGTTTTGAGACGGACAAGTCGTTGGTATAGAAACACAACCAGCTTGTCCAACAGCTGAGGACCAACATGCTCCCAGCTGTGTGTTTAACACGTGTTTAACTGTATGAATGTGAAGCTTTCCTTGATAAAAAAAAAAAAGGTTAAAGACAACTTTATGATGCCTCTTGAAGGCATCATAAAATCAAAACATTGCAACCTATCGGCGGTGGAACTGAAGACAGTGTGCAGGGGTTAAATACAAGGACAGATTTATTGACAGCTTTTGTAACATTTTGTATAAAATATATATTTTTTAACATGAGGCACATCATATGACAGATTACTCAAACATCATCTTAAGGTTAGCTAAGCCTTTGGAACATTTTCCTTTCCAAATCTCACAATAATGTATACATTATTTTTAGATTAAAGAGGTAAATTCAACTGGCCACCTTGGAGTTTTTAGTTGTGTCTTAAAAGAGGATACAGGATAGGCTAATTGTATTTCCTCAGGCAGGTTTAATCAATTCTATATTCAACTGGAAGCCAAAGTAAGGTAACAAATGGGAGTTATATGATCTCTCCTCTTAGCTCTAGTCAAAAGCCTGGCTGCTGCATTTTAACTAGTTGCAGATGAGCTTTACAGTTGAGGCAAGAATACAGAGTTACAATAGTCTTTATATAATGAAATGAAGGCATGGCTAACTAAATGTCAGAAAAGGATAGAAATGACCTCATTTTAGAGATATTTCTCAAATGCTCTGACCAGACTGAACAAATGTTTGAACATGATTCACAACAAACATTTTGTCCACTAATTATATGACCAAGTATTCCACAGCTAAACTGGAGACATTGCACCTTTGTGCTACTGTATAAGACAAAATGAACGTACATATGTGGAGGATTCATTGGACCTTTGATAATGAACTTTAATCTTTCAAAGCATCATCCATATTTCCAGTCATTTTCAACCAGCTCACATCCGTGTCGTTTCTTTGATGTTTTACCTCTACAATCTGAAGGGTTACTGATTTCACTGGTTTGTTCTCCTGGCTGTCCTTTTCCTTTGTATGTACAAACTTGATAACTGTCAGTCATCTGATAGACATGTATCACCATCAGTAATACGTTTAGACTTTTCTATGAAAATATTATGAAGATAAAATTGATCTGTCTTAATGAGTTTTGATATAAACTCTAACACAATCATTGCTGGCATGAAACTGACTGGTGGATATTATTGAAGTTAACTAATTTGGTGCCCTTGACATATAAAATAGATATTTGAGATAATGTAAACAAATAATGAACAGTAAACTACGAATATCAGGTAACTTTTTATCCAAAATGAAACCCTTTGAATGCAGTACAAAATATCACAGACTTCTGAGAGATGGTTCTGCTAACAGAACAGCTGTGCATCGTGACACTGGCTTACCTTTCTGTGGTGCTAGTCTCGCGATACCAGACAATCTGAGATCTCCGCCTACCAATCGTCTGGAGACTTTTGAATGCAAGGTAGTTGCTAGAACGGCGGAGATTACAGCCGCTAACAAACCTACGCCTACTGCTTTGGAAATCTACGCCCCTTACTTTTTG
>OMLI01018606.1:0-10499 GCA_900302605.1 Rondeletia loricata
CTACAAGAGAAGACCATGCCTTTGTCTCATTAGCAGTTTCACTTGTCCTATGTGCTCCAGCAAGCCCTCCCCCAGCCCACTAGAGAAAGACCATTTGGAAGACAAGGAGTTGACACTGGAAATGGCTGCATCGTCCTTGTATTTATCACACAGCAGTATTCCTGCGAAGGATAATTAGAATAAGAGTGATTTCTACTGGGAGTATTTGTTATATGGGTGTGTGAGTGTGTGTGTGTGTGTGTGTGGTGGGAGGGGTGGGGGGTGGACACAGGGTCATATGTCTAATGAAAAGCTGACATCTAACTTTTAATCCTTGTCCAGCCTGGGATGGATGGCAACCTTGGCAGATAAGATTTGATTTGGAGCATTTTTCCTGTCAGACATTTCAGTTGCTTGTGATAGGTAGGAAACCTTAAATACCGTCTAAGATGGCTGACACGAGGCTTGCCATAAACAAGCCAAGTGAGAGATATTAATTCAAAAGCAACTTCATAAATCAGGTGTGTTTACAGTCCCGCACACCTACTAGTGAATGGACCTTGCACTAAAAGCCCACACCTTAGCTAATACTTACAGCATGGGGAAACACGGATTACTTTTCTAGATTTACTTCCAGAGAACATTCTGTCACTTAGCCTTCGGATCCTGGGATGTAAAGGAATCTCCATAGCAACAGTCTTGGTGAACCTGTTCACTGCACTGCTCAGCCCACTCTCCCTCTCTATAGGAGCGAATCTGCTTTTGCTAAAATATTGATCAGTGCCAAGATAGGAAGTTATTACTACCTCCTAATTACCATCTCCCTATTGGCAGGGGGATAAGGAATGAGGCCTTATCGGCTTTTATCAATTTCAATTGAGCAGCCAAAGTCAAACCGTCCAGGTCTACCAATCTGCAGCCTATCCATCTTCCATGAATCATTTATTTTATGATCGATTAAGTGTAATTGTTCAGTCGGGGCAATTTGGCAGGAGCCAATGAGGAACTGGAAACAGACGCGGCTTCATTTGCAATTGTCTAATTAATGCAATAAACATACTACTCTGCTACATATTTTCACTCTCGGGGCAGATGGGGAAGTTGCAACATCTGGGCTTTGATGTCACTAGAATGACTAACGGATCCACAGAAAAAAACAGCTCCAGACTGCATCCTATTCCAACGTTGTGAAAATGTGGCAGTCGCTGCTACTGACTAAAGATATGACAAATATAGAGCGTCACAAATACAGACATTTCAAATCCCATTCGCTGGAGTGAGAATCAGAACCACTTATGTGGAAAATTGAAGGAAAAACACCACAGCAGAAAGTAGATGAGAAAAGGCATGGCTAATTCATGGAGAGGCTGAACAATATAGGCTAAAATGCCCACTGTGACATCCACTCATACACACACAGTAAGAGACATTTTTTTAAATAAATATTTTAAAAAACACTGCAACCAGACTGCTGAAAAGACACACATTCCCAAAAGCCCAGAGACACACAGGGTCAGATTTAGCTGGGAATCTCTCGCTGAGTGTTTGAAATCTGGAGACTTTACCTAGTCAGGTGTGATAAGCAGTAGATAGACAGAAGCCCAGGAATCTCAAGGGAGTCTCTTGAATACCCACAAAGGCTCAGTAACTGGTGTCATTGAGATGTGCCCTATTCTCTGTAGCCCCTCTCGCCTTCACTAACACACACTGAAATGGAGCAGGCTGTATGGGGGTGCAGGCGGGGTACCTCCACACACACCTCTCCCCTGGGTAATTATTTTTACATTATTACATGTGCTCAGATCCCAGCCGCCCACGCAAGGTGACAGGCAAATTTATCACTCCGGAGGGCTTCTGGGTTGCCGGTAACCGGCAGGGGAAGATAAATGACAAAATAAAAGCCCTCTCTGCTTAAATTGTTTCTGTTAATTCTGTTGAGGAGATTTATGAGTTCATCTATCGATGCGTGAACGGAGATGTGCTAGAAATGTATATTTGCAAACAGGTCTGCATGGAAGGCACACAAACAGGTATTGGTTATCTATCGATCCATCGGTCATTTATCAGTGTTAGAATAATAATAGTGTAGACTTAATGCATTTGACTTGCTGGTGAGGTAAGGTTATTGAAGTTAAGATATGTAAAGGTTAGGACATAGGTTTAGAATAAAATAACAATAAAACAGTGGTGAGCTACTCTGTTTGTCTGTGATAATGCACATCTTTAAATAGTTCTGCTCGTGTGTAGGGGTTAGATTGGAATAGTGATGATAGGTTTGGTGACGTGGGTTGACCCGTTCCTGGAGGGACACTCACCTTCCATTGCTCATCAGACCACCATCAACTCTCTGGAACGTCACTAAAGTCAGAAAAGAGAGAGAATAAAAAAGACAAAGCAAGATATTAAATTTTTCTAATATATGACATGCCAAATAGCACAAGGCTTATTTCCATAATTAAGATGATAAGATGTATGGCCATTTTAGCAGCATAGTTCAGATTTGCCCTTCTGCCTTTATAGCCACGCATTCTTCTGTTCACTTAGGCCCGTCTCTTACACAGCTAGATAGTTGATGGATTCACTAAGGGATGCAGATGTCCCTCTGTGTCCATTCCCTTTCATGAAAAAAAAAAAAAAGGTGCGATGATGAGGACTGCAGATTGCTTTGCATAAGCTGAGGCGTCATGTGTTCCTCTCAAGGACAAGATGCCTGATGAGAGGGAAAACTCATTTCATCTCTCTTATTTTGCTCTTGAGTTATTATCAGATTTGTGATTAAATCTCAGCCAAAAATGATTAGAAAAGGCAGAGGGCTCATTAATCAGGTTGAATCTTCTATCTGCAGACGTGGAGGCTGAGTTACTGATCCTTCAGCCAGCAGGGCTCCCCAGAAGCCATGCATGTGGCTGGCCTGCTCGATTACAGTGATCTATAGATAATAAGGACGGCTCTTTGTCAGCAGCTAGTAAAACTCCATGGCTCAAAGTGAGAGACGGCTGTTGGAGAATCCATTTCATCTCTGTTCAACGACCATGATGACAAAAAGCATGAAAGTGCTAAGCGTGTAAAAACTTCAATGGATCACAGGAAACACAAAAAAGCAGCAAGGGTTTTGGAAATCACCTCATACCTCAAGGAGAGAGGAAAAAAAGAGGGAGGAAAAAAAGAGAATGAGCACTGGTTGACTCAAGAAGAGAGAGAGCTGGTAGTAATTTGGCTCATTTGTTCCACAGATGGAGATTAAAGAGAGAAGGAGGCCGAACATTCCTCCACTCTTTTCTGTTTCATTCAGGTTGATTCCACAACAAGCCCAGGCATGGGCGAGAGAGGGGGCTTTCCGGGGGTGAGGCAGGAATACCGACGATTGGGAGAAGAAACTCTGTAGAGGCTTCTAACAGAACACTTGTCTGCATTATCAACATGACCTAAGCTTAATTAATCTAATCCTCTCTCCCATGACCATCAAAATGCATGGTAGGATATTGAATGTGAGAGACACAATGTAAAATTCCTCCAGCATGCTGGATAGTTTATTTACTGCATTATAGATTTAGCAACTCAATCAAAACAAAAGGAATTAAAACACCCGTTGCTAACAATAGTTTTAGCATCGCAGGTCTATCTGAATACAATATGGCTTTGACAGCTAGAGACAGACTTGGCATTCTTTATTCACTCATAGCCAAAGCCATTTCTCTTCCACCACCAACAAACTTGCATTAGAGAGTTCTCTCTCTTTTGAGAGAGGACTGAGAGGAGAGGGAGGTGGAGGGGAGGGGGGGCTACGCAGTGGGGAAGCCTCTGAAGTCCCCTATCTGTGCTCAGGCACATTTCTGGGCTGCTGCGGAGTACTTTAATGTTAGCCAGAGTGACGTGGCGGCATGGCTGTGCCTCTCGCCTCCTTCTTCCAGATAAGCACTTTCTCCAATATGAATACAGATTAATCCCCTTCAATAAGCATTATGGGGGGGAGGACATAATCAGCGTATAAAAATTCCATCAAATCTCTTTCCCGCTGGCCGTGCGCCTCCACGGCGTGGTGATTTACCTCTCCTGTACTGACAGCTTTAGGAGGCTGGGACAGGACACTCTCGATACATCAACTAATCGTCAATACAGAGGAGAACGGCGCTGTAAGACTCTTCAGCCACACTCTCACTCGTGTCCTGAATACCACCTCAGTGACTCTGTAATCAGTGTCTTCTTTGCCCTTGTTTCGTCCTTGCCTTTTGTCCTCTTGTAGTAAAGTAACAATTACCCTCCTCTCTGGCTTCAGTGAGGTGTGCTTACAATCTGATAGCGGCCCACTCACCTCAGTTTCACTAACATATAAATGTGGTCCATTTATCTGTTGTTAGAGCTGCCGTGCAGAGCCCAGAGTGAAATGGGGTGTTGGATGTGGGCTCCACAGGGACCACGTAACTATCCTTTACAGAATGGTGTTAGGAGTTAGGGTAGTGAATAAATCCAAGAAGCTGAGGCTGAGGCTGTGTTGACCCCTGACTCATTGTATCACACTTATCTGCTACACTGATATTGGACCAGTAGAGAGGAATCCCCTGATTCCTCAGACTCATTTCATCTGTAATGTCCTCTTCTTCATCTTCTTCATTCTCTATCTCTTCACATCCCACCACTCTATCTCCAAGACAGGCTGTGCAAGCGACTCTTCTCCTCCTCTAATTCTACCTCCCTCCATCCAGAGACAGATGAAAGATTTGTACAGCAGAGGCTCACCTGACATCCTTTGCCGTAACATTTAACATTGTTACACTTATCAAATTGACCACAGTTAGCCAATAAGCCAAAGATATATACACAAATTAGCCAAATATATATAGGCAGAAATATTTAGTAGTGGGGGAAAAACATGACAAGGAAAGAACAGGAAAAATAAAGAAAATAGGCTAAAGAAAAAATCGAATACACCACCCAAATACCTAATCAACACCTACGGAGGAGAACGGACATGTAAATTACAACACAGTTTGAGTCAATTTGAGAGAACAAAGAGGAAGAGGATGATTTGAGGAAGAGAAAAAGGGACAGTCTTACCCTAGACAACAAGACTGCCACAAAGAAAGATGCACAAGACAGGATGGAGCTTCATTCAAAAACAGATACACATACACATACACACAAATACAAAACAGTATGGAAACAAGGCTGTAGGTTGGGCAGAGATATGGTTTAAGGTTTGCAGGGTCATGGTCACAGCCAATAACAAATCCAGCTCTCTTTGATTTCTTTGGCGGGTTACACTGTCTACTTCAATAGGAGGTTTAGATTTGCATTAGGCATGACCATGAGTCTGGCAATCCAAGCATATATATACTGTAAGCAGGTGGGGGAGGGATCTGTGGCGAGGTGGGGTGAGGAGACGGGACAAATGAACAGTACCTGCAGGGGTGAAGGTGAAGGACTGAACTGCAAAACAAGAAGACAGAGAAGTTGTGTGTTAAAAGCCTGCAGAGGTAAGCGGTGCTTTGGGGGGCATCTGCACACTGGGGAAGGGGGCATGCTGAGAGGTGTTAAGGGTCAGAAAACATAGGACCACGCCATCACCCAGTGTGCAGAGCGACAGCCAGGAAAGCAGCCGACTCAGAGGCCACAGAGATGTAGGGACGGCGGCACGAACCAAAGAAAATACACAAACACATAAATATGTAACAAACGGAAATGAAGAGCAAATTATCCCCGCCAGTTCACTTGCTTCAAGACACTCTGCTTTGACCTGCTAATGTCAAAAGAATAAGAATAAACATAAAAAATATATTTCATTATAGTTCATAACCATTTCCTGCTCTCTAATTAAATCTTGTACCCACGGCAGGTTACGTGTACTTGGTTGTTGTTAGTATTGACTGGCGGTCGCTCAGTGAGATGTCAGGGTCAGTGTGTGGGAGGAGAGCTGGATGAGCTCCAGCTTCAATGACCAGCAGAGAGTCCAGTCTGCCCACTCAGTTCTACCACCCCGGGCTATTAACCAACACTGTGGGTGGACTGGTCAAAAACTACAGTCCTCTGGAAATGATTCACGCTGACATCTGTCTCCCTGTTGAGCTTTAACACCGTAGCGCTCTTAACGTCATTGCTAGCAGCATCTTCAACATCACATGAAAACTGTACTAATTAAGACCAAAAGAAGATGGTGTACACCCTTGCACACATTTGTGGTGGTAGTAAAATATTCTTGCTATGACAGTGATAAAATCAATGATCCCTTTTAGAGCAAATTTCTGAGACATTTTCCATAATTTGCTTAGGCAGAAGAGCAGAATGCGTGTGTTAATTTGCATACGTGACGATAAGTTCCAGCCTCTGATCAGTCTAACCTGCGTAGTTGCTCAGGCCCTTTCTCTTCTTTCTCCTCCAGTAGAGCCAGATGCTGAAGCCCATGAGGATGACCCAGCAGGCCCCTCCGATACCGGCGATGAAAGCCGGCTGCTTCATCACATCAGTGATCTGCTCCGTGATGCTGTTGTTCCTGTTGCCGCTCATAATCACGTCCCTGAAGTCCTTACCTGGGGGCACAGCGACAAACGAGGGACATGAGAGGGTTAAGGTTAGACTAATGCAGCGGTCAGACCAGAATTGGCAGGGTGACATTTATTCGCGCGCTGTAGCGAAAAATAGGCGGGACCGGAAGCTTCGCTGAGCTCCCCCCCCTCCTTGGCTCCCCCTCCTTGGCTCCCCCTCCTTGGCTCCCCCACGGTTGTGCTAGGTCGGAAGCGACTGTAGCATTTCAGCTAGTAGCGTCTCATTGTGCTGACGGCAAAAAACTGCTGTTTGTACTCTTTGAGCCTGCAATTATACAAACATGGATAACCCGAAACAGCAACGATCAACGCTTCCTCCATTTTGAATTTGGCGAGTACGAGAGATCAATCCCGCCCGCTCTCTCCTATTGGTTGAGTCGGTGAGTGACGCCATTTCGCAGGTCAAAGTAGAGCCGGAATGAACTCTGTGCGAGGCGAACAAGGCGAGATTTCTTCGCTACAGGGAGCGAGGGGCGAATTTATTTTGCCGCTGGTGTGGTGCTTAAGGCTAAAAGAAACTAGGCTCTGTTGAATTACTGCTCAGATATTGACCAGGAGAGCAGGGCACAGATCTAGAGGGTGTGCAGTGAAATCTAATGTGCAGACTGAAGGAGACAAAGCCTAAAAGCTTATAACAAACCCTCAGGTGAGCAGGCTGTTTGCTTAGCTCAGCCCCTAATTCACTCCATGGCCAGTAAAACACAACATGTGAAATGAGAGGAGAGGATCCCGGTCTGTATTGATCTCCAATCGCAGCTCACCTTGACTAGTCTGCTTAACACTATTTCTTGGAGCGTGATAAGAGCACACACAAATGTTCCCACACACACACACACACACACACACACACACAAAGGAGCAAACACGTGCATGCATGCAAAGTTGCAGAGATCTCTCTCTCTCTCTCCCTCTCTTCCACACACACACATAACCAACCACACACACCCACAGACACACAAACACACAACATATTATATCTGCAAGCTTAGGGCTGTGCTCTTGGAGATGGATTATGTGAGTGACATTGGGGAAATAAGAACATGCTACAGGCCAAGCCATCAGTTATGGGTCAAATCAGACACAATCTACCTCAGCTCCACATAAATCATATATGGCCAGGCTCACATATCAAAATAGTAGTATTTTATAAATATGATCCATTTGGCAATTCCTGTCAACAGGATTCCAACTAGAAACAATTCGTCAGGAGTGAAATAGTACACAATAATCTGCAAGCTAGCTTCAAAAATATACAGATGAAGGGTGTGATTTCAGCACTACTGTATGTATCCAATTAGTGAAAATATTTATACATTTTCTTGAAATTCAACCATAAATATACATTTTTTAAAATGATTTCATCCATAAAACATTATTTTGCCTTACCTATGACAATAGGCTGGGGTTCACTCTTGACCCCCACCCCTGCGCTAGTGCTGGCAGCCACTTCCACCCGGTACAGCACTCCCACCTGCAGCCCGCCCACCACCACAGAGCGTATGGCTGCATCCACTGTCTTATTCACATGGAAACGTGTCTCGTTCCCTAGACACCAGATCTAAGGGACAGAGCGTGAGAGGAGGAGAGAGAGAGAGAGAGTTGTGTTGATTCCAGCGGGCTCTGTATACGTTAAGCAAAACACCCTGCGAGTCCATGCTGATTCTCTTTTCGCTGAGACCAACCTTGTACTCCTGGATGATGCCGTTCTGGTGGTCTGGGGGAGGGGGGTCCCAGGAGATGCTAATGGAGGTGCTGTTCTGGTTGCCCACGGTCAGGACTGTTACCTGCTGAGGAGGGGCACTGGGAGCTGGGGGCACAAAAAGAACAAGACGGACCATCAAACACACTATTCGGCAGGTCGGGCAGCGGTAGAGCATTCATTCCTTCGCAACAAGAATATTGAGATGCACAGCACAGTATGTGTACAAGAGCTCACATGCACACACACATAAATACACACACATAAAAACAGATGCACAGATGCAGACGCACACACACTTTTCCAAGGAATGCTATTCTTCAGGGATGGCACAGGTGGCTGAAGGCTGTCAAAATGTCTCATTAGAAGGGGATTTACATGAAGATCAGGAGAGGTCTGACACGGCTAGCCTATCTTTAACATTTCGCTATGATTTAATATCGCATCCTCTGTTCCAGTCTGGTGGATTTGCACAACGTTGCTATTGATTTGTGGAATGACAGCCTGGCACAGTCAGGCGAGCGCTCTCAGTCAAGCTAAGACTCCGGCATTGACCCAGCCAGGGTGGCATGTGGGACAACAAGCTTATAGGATGAGGCGCAGACGTGAGGGAAATATGAAAAAAAAAAACATTTTCAAGGGAAAGGAAACAAGGTCTCGGTAAACATATTGACTGGTTCCATCGATCAGCCAAATGGAACTAAAGCCAGTAGGTGAGGATCAGGGGGAAGCTCCAGAGTGAAGCACATCTCAATGAATAGGCTCTATCCGCAGAGGGAGGGTGGATAGAAAGGAGACAAGTCCTACGTTTCATAAACCTCACTTTGTTGTCATTCTGATGGCAACAATCTCCTGACCCCACAAGGGGTAGGAGAGGAAAAATAAATAACAGCAGGCCTGACTGGAAATAACATTTTAAAAATAATGTTTTCTCATTTCTGCAGCGGCTGCCAGGGGAACGGCACCACAGCAGAATACTGACAGGTCAATTACTCCGGGGCTGCCTCTCCCTCACCTCGCCTCCATCCAAAATGGCATGTGTCACCCGGCAAATCTGTGCTCATCCCTCAGTGCGATTGGCCACAGTGGCCCCCTGAGAGCCAAAAGGCCCTGGCATGGTGGAAGATGAATGGGTCCAATGATGAACCCAGCACCTTGGCCAGATTAGAAACAATCTACAAAGGGAGCATCTGATCAACCATCACGCTCTGGGAACTCTACCGCTGCATTAGCTCCGAGTGACAAAGTGCTATGTTGGCGCGTGGCAGCCATCGGAGACAATGTCGTTCAAAGTTAATGTTATGAATGATTTAGCAGCTTATTATCATGCATATTTGCGCTAAACAATACACATTTCTCATTAGAGGCCCACGAAGGCTGTGCTAATAGAGCCATTAGCAGAGTGATGTATGGCAGGCGGGAATGTGACCCCCTGTCTCCAACACTTACACACTGCTGTGCTGGAGGCTAACATATCATACCCATACAAAACAGCCCAACGCTAATATGAGCCACTGACAAAAAGCGGTGGGCCTTGTTCTCCACCCCCGGAGACACTCATCCACATTGGGTGAAGATCAGTCCACTACAGCTGCCCATTTATACCAACATTACTGTTTTCCCTTCCCCATTAATAAGCATTACGGTGGTCAGTGGGATTCAGATGGCAGCGAGAGTTCATTTATCAGCCGTGACTTGAATCACTGTCCAGATGGAGAGCGAGACAATGTGTGAAAAAAGAGGAGGCGGGAGAGAGAGAGACTTAAAAGAGGGGGACACAGCAATGGAGTGCCGAGCATAATCCCTACATCCTCCTGGACCTGCTCTGGGGACGCTCCAATTGTGTTAGCTAATGGACACCCTAAGTTTTAATCACTCTCTGAACTACACTTCCCAATCCATCTACCTGCCCTGCTCAGTAGTCCCAGGGTCTCTGAGGAGCCTAGAGCAGTGTGTTTGATGGTGTATCAGCTATGGCCAGCCGCAGTAACAGGGCTGTGACAGAAATAGAAAGTGGTAGCGCTCTCTGAGGGACTGGGATGCAGATAGAGTAGGAGCAGGGAGCTTTATCAGCCTTGGTAATAGCTGGGACATGCAGGTGCTGGGGGCCTTAGGGAGAGGAGGTGTGTGTGTGTGTGTGTGTGTGTGTGTGTGTGTGTGTGTGTGTGTGTGTGTGTGTGTGTGTGTGTGTGTGTGTGTGTGTGTGTGTGTGTGTGTGTGTCTTCAACCATGCATTAAGTGTTCGAAAACATAAAAATGGACATTTTCGACCAGCGTAACAA
>OMLI01018611.1:0-12851 GCA_900302605.1 Rondeletia loricata
CACCACACACACACACACACACACGAGAACTAGCAGCCAATCAGAGCAGCCTCCCTCCAGCAGCACTGTGCAAGCAGGTTATATAAACCTCACAAGGCCATTCACCAGCACAAAGCGAGCGTTCGTACTGACACCTCAACAAGACCACTGACACAACAAAGATGCAGACACCGACGCTGCTTCTTCTTCTGGTGACCATTCTGGTGCACGTGGGAACCGGTTTCCCCATGGAGAGGAGAGGCTCGCAGGGCAGCAGAGACAAATACGCCTCCTGGGACGACGTCAATGTGGTGGCGCACGGAGTCCTTCAGCTGGGCCAGGCCCTGAAGGAGAACGTGGAGAAGACCAAGGTCCAGACGAGAGACGTCAACGCCAAGCTGAAGGCCCTCAACGACACCGTGGCCGAACTGGGGAGGAAGCAACAGGAGCAAGATGAAGCTCTGAAGGCCAGAGGCAAGGAGGTGGAGGAGAGGGAGAGGCTGGCTGACGAAGTGAGGGCCAAGGTGGAGGAGGTGAAGGTGGAGAGCAAGAACATTCACTCCAGGATGGACAGACTGGAGGAGAAGGTGGATGGAGCGCTGAGAGAGCCGGTGGTGGAGAGCAACTACAGCGACCACAGAGGAGTCCCTTTTATCCAGGTGAGAGAAAACGATCGCTTTCATTGTGCTAGATAAATAGATGTTACATTTGGAATACTTGCGAAGCTGATGTTTATTTACTTGATGTTTCCAGAGGATACTGGACGCTCAGAACAGACGCATCGACGGCCTGGTGGAGAAAATCAAGCAGCAGCAAGACAAACTGGAGAAGCAGAGTCTGCACCTACTGGCACTTCAGAGCAAGGTATGTTAAAGTGCTTAAAATGACCGAGCAGGGAGGGGTGTCCCGTCTCGCTCGAGGACACTTCAACAGGGCACCTGGGCTGTTCGAGGGAACGAACCTGTGACCTTTCAGATACAGGATGGTCCCTCTAACCACCAGGCCTAACCTTTGACGCCTTGCTGAAGTGTTGCATTGTGTTCAAATATTGTCTATTATGGCACAGAAGTTACAAATGGTATTTTCCAACCCTGGTCTTTTCCCTCAGGTTGCACAGAAGAGAATCAAGTCACACGGACGCAGAGATGAAGAGACGGCACTGAAGGGAGACGCAGAACAGAGCAACGCTTCGATAGGTAAGACGACAGATGTCTGATGTTTGACACCTTTTAAATGCTGAAAGTGTTTTACGTTGGTCATTTCTGAGTGCAGGGGGAAAAAAGAGTCACGTTTATGAAAAGATTGTTGATGCTGAAAAGTAGTAGACGCTCTTAAAGAGTCAGACCTATCGAGATCTTTTTGAATGCTGAAAATAAAAAATGTAATGTTACCTGTTGAGTTAAAGCTCCTGACCCATCGCTCAGCAGCAGCATGCAACCTTTCCCCTCATTTCCTCAAAGCCTGGTCTGGGCACTAAACAGTTACAGCTGGCTGGTTTCTGATGGTAGCAATAGAACGCTTCAAACCAGCAACAGTACAAATCCTGTTCTGTTTTGTTTGTGGTTGAGACGCGGCTGGAGGACAGGACTTTGACATTTAGACGAAGACAGACTCGTCCTCTCAACTATACACAGTCTACTAAGAGGATATCACTTTCAACACACACTGTGCGGGTACCTAGCTTGGGACAACACTCCATATGTTGATAACAATAAGTTGTGCCAGCATGTAATTGCTATTAACATACTGCTGCTGTCAGGTGAAAACCTTTCAGGGTCTAGGAACAATAGCCTTGTGTTTAGCTTGACGACCGTGGATTTCAGAGTTTATCTAGTTGGTTGAAACACAAACGTGTCGTCCCAAACTCGACCTACGGTGACGAAAATGACACATCCTCTTTTAGAGTGTAGAGGTCTGACACGCATTACAAATTAAAATAGTTGTGAAATGTGATTCATCCTAAAGAAACGTCATCCGGTTTGCATCCGCTGACACGAACTGGGCATTTTACAAGCATGCCAGCTGTGTCACCATGTCCCCCACTGTCACACGGAGAACGGGAGCGTACCTTTGTCCCTGAGTTTACAACAACTACCTCGCTGGCAGTGCGGCTCACAGGCAGTCCAAAGATCGAGGGAAATGAGGACAGCAGCTATTTCAACTCACCTACGTTCCTCCTAGGATACTGTTAGCAATTAGCAGGCTTTGAACAGCAAACAGGTTAACAAAAGATCATGGCCAAAGTGTCTGGCAATCCCAAAATTCACCAACCACTTCGACTATTTTACCAGCTGTATAGAATTGAACCTCTAAATGATGGCTGGTTGGTGGATGGTGGACGCTGATTGACTCTGGAGCCCCAATGGGAACAATGACCACAGGGGTCTAATTTGCTGAATCATCTGACAGCAGTTTTCTGTGTTCTGTGTTCTCTCAGGTTTGGCCAGAGATTGCCATGATCTGTTTGTGCAAGGGCAGCGAGCCAGCGGTGTCTACACCATCCAGCCCCGGGACTCCCAGCCCTTCAAAGTGCTCTGCGACATGACACCAGGTGAGTCGAACAGAAACTATGCCTAAGGTCCTCTGATAATGCACTTATTATCTCAGTTAACCTGACAAAGCTGCTACACTCAGAACAGTGTCCCATCCCAAAGGTTAGGTCAGAGGAATGCGCATTTTACAGACGTGACGTTACATGTTTTTTGGGTAATGAAGCCCTTCGAACAGTTATCTGTCACTGCATCAAGTATGAAGCTGCCCAGTGCAGCTTTAATATGATTACCCCTCATATCTATACACAGGCCTCATACTGTATCTTAAAACTGTACTTTGTTTTTAATTGCAGCCTTTTAAAGCAAAGTTGTTTAGTTGAAAGTGTTATAAGGCTGGCCTAACCTAACCTCTCCTCTCTCTGTCTCCACACAGAAGGCGGATGGACCGTCATCCAGAAACGCCACGATGGATCCCAGAACTTCAATCAGCTGTGGGAACGCTATCAGAAAGGCTTTGGCAGCCTGAATGGTGAGTCCAAATGTTGCACAATTCCTCATCACCAAACAGCAGCAGGTATTCTTCCTTCCTGAGTCACAAACACTTAATCCTTTTCCTTCCTCATCAGGTGAGTTTTGGTTGGGCTTGGAGAACATCCACTCTCTTTCCAAACAAGGCCAGTACACCCTGCAGATGGACCTCTCCGATCAGGCGGGACAGGATCAGTCGGCTCGTTACCGGTTCCGATTGGATGGAGAAGAGAGGAAGTACGCCCTCCACTTAGAGCCGGTCTCTTCTTCTGGGGTTCAAGAGGACACCGTGACAACTGGAGCCTCTGGTCTTCCCTTCTCCACCTCCGACAGAGACAACGACCTCAGTGCAGACACCAACTGTGCCGAGCTTCTCTCGGGTAGGTTTGCTTCTCTAACGTCTTCCTTAGGCTCTCCCACTGAGCTGCCCTTGAGCAAGGCACTTACACTCCAGCTGCTCCAGTGAAGCTCCTCGGTGGTAAACCAACACTGTGGTTGTACAGCTCCGTGAATGTGTCTAACTGTATGAATGCGAACCAAGGCATTGCTGAGAGAGATTAGGGATGCTCAGCAATATAGGATACAATAAAATAAAATAAAGGTCTTATGTTTCTTCAAACCACATTGCAAGGAACGTCTATGAGCATCCTTAAGATGAACTTACTGTAGGCATTTTAGGCATTTAGCTGAGGCTCTTCAGAGCAATGAGCAAGCGGGTAGAAGTTCAATGTCTTGCTCAAGGACTCTTCCAAACAGATTCACTGCGAGCAATCTTTAACGAGAACGCTATTTTGTTGCAGGAGGTTGGTGGTTCAGCAGCTGTGGTGAGTCAAACCTCAACGGCAAGTATCCCAGAAGGCCGCGCCTGCTCAGGAAACAACAGTCCAGAAGACAAAGGATGTTTTGGACGACCGCAAAAGGACGCAACATTTCTCTGAAGAGCACCGTTTTGAAGATTGCACCAGCCACAATCAAGCAATAGGTGGTTCGGTCTGCCTTGAACTTCTTAAAAAGTAGTGGACCAAAGACATTGTTAAAAGCAGAGACAGATCAACTCCAGCGGTATGCTTATACAAAACAAGAAGATGTTGAACTACCATGAACTGAGAGCATCGTATTGCTTATTGCAATATGCACATTACTGATCTATCCTGAAAGTGCACTGGATAGTCAGCTATTTATATGCTATGCCATATGTTAACTCACTGTCTCAGTGGACATGCTCAGTCATACTGACTGCTATAACATCATTCCCTTCATAAGGGCTTTGCTTCAGAATCTTGTTTTAAAATGCTTCTATATTCTCTAACTATAATGTGTGTATTGTTTCATATTTTTATAATTTACAAGCTTCAAAATGATATTCAAACCTATTTCATATTCCAATCGAGTGAAATGGATGACAATAAAGGTTTTGAAAAACTTTAACACAGTCTGACTATGTATTACTGCTGGCAGGCCTTACTATGTACACCATGCAAACAGAGCGCCCCCTAGTGGAGCCTTCACAGGCCTGGGGCTTCTGAGTAACAATGATATAAATCCATAGAAAGAGAAAAATACATTTGACATTTTAGGCATTTAAACGACACATTTATGCAAAGCAACTTGCAATGAGTGAGCAGGTAGGGTCTCGGTGTCTTGCTAAAGGACACTTCAGCAGGACACATGGCCACGGACAGACACACACCGGCTGTTGCAGGGGTCGAACCTGCGAGCCTTCAGGTACAGGACAGTCCCTCAAACCATTAGGCCACCATGCTGCTCCACAGTGACGCACAATGAGATCCATGTCTGTGTCGATTCATAATAGAGTTGCTGCAGAATTTAAAATGAACCACAAAACTCCATTTCCCCAGTTATCAGTGAAAATGACTTTAATTCAGATAACAAGATATTACCCTGGTGGGACAATAAATAATGAATAAATGATTGATTGATTGTTTGGTCCCATCAACTGATGTGGGCCTTTACAGGTATATGTAGTGGAAAGTTGTGTTTTTACTTTTTTACCCATTTTTACTGCAAGTTTTACTGCAAACACTGTCTGCAAACCAAATTTCTCTTGCAGGACAATAAAGTCAAATTATTAGCGACAATACAATTTTAACAGGTTTATTATTAGCACTTTAAAGCTTCCATCCTGTATAACTGCTGTCGGGTACAAAACTAATAATAGCAATTTTGGTAATTGTCATATTTGAATTGATGCATGGTTAACATGTTTAATTTATAACATTTATTTCAAGATAATCTGAATCAACAGTGGCTCTCCCAGACACCACAGACAATCGTTTTCCAATGATTTGATGCATGCTGCAATTTTGTTAAAGGTCCCATACAGTAGGTTCCATATAGCTGTATGTACAGTATATGTATATCTGTCTCTGTGCAGGCTTTATGTAGCACCACTGCTCCCTGCTGGGGACGCTTCGTTCTGATCGAGGGACACCAGTAGGCTTAAAGTACCAACCATGAGTTCATTTCTACGTCAGGGGTCGAGAGATGACAGATTATAACCGAACCTCCCGCTCTGAAATGAACCAATCTCATCTAAATAATCACAGGATGAATTTCTGAACACCTTTTCACTCTGGTAAATAGATAAACTGGTTATAGTGAATCTGTATGTTAACTCTGGTACCAATTATAGCTCCAACATCACAGGAAAGGTGAGAACAAGACGAGACTTGTTGTGCCACTTTCCCCCTTTGAGTCTAGACCAAAGAAATAATACTGATACTGGAGGGCATGAAATACTGGCAGAGAGCAGCTGATGCTGACAGTAGTGATTTATTCTTCTTGTTTTGTTTGTTTTGACAGGCGATGTCTTTATAAGCCCCTTGGGGTTTTTCACTCTCTTCTCTTTCACTTTTATCACTTCACTTCTGTTTTATCACTCTACAAATAAACTAAACTCAAATGCCAAAGGGCTAAAATTGTGTCTCTGCCTTTTGTATGGACTCTCAACAGATTCTCATTTCTCTGGTGTAATGCTTTGCTTATCGAATTCAAATCGCTTTTTGGAGAAGAGAAAACTTTGAGAACGTTAATTCATTTCTGTTTATTTCTCCGTCACTTGAGTGCATCACTTACCATGCACAGATCGAGGCAGCTCATCTTACAAATGGCCATCAGACACTTTTTAAGTATCGAGTCATTTCATCGCCACATGTCCTCAAACAGATCCCCTGATATCACACTATATGAGTAGGCGCTCTCAAACCCTTGCAAGGCACCTTAAGACTGCCAGCAGTTCTGTTACACGTCATCTTAAAGGTCGATTTGGCTTCCTTGGTGATAATGCTAATGCATCGTGTGCAGAAGAAAAGCGTGTGACACATCAAAGTCCTCAGCGGCAGAAGAAAAGGCGAACGCTCCCCGTGACAGCAGTCAAAACGGGTCGCTACATCTTTACACCCGTTATAAATGCAGAAGAATCCATAAAAAATATTTTCTTTTTAATAATACACACTTAAAACAGTACATGTTCTCGTTGATCCGGCAACTTGTGGCACAATGCATGAAGCAACAGTCATCCACATGATCGCACATGACGGCACAGTCCAAAACCAAACAACTACCCAAAAAAAAGACAATATGGTTCAGGAGAAAGGGGAGTAAGCGCTTGTGTATTTAAATGTTGCCAGAGCTTGACTTTTACTATATCCAGTCCAGTGTTCATCCACTGACGAAGACGGAAAAAATATACCGTTGTCAGCCGTGTCCCAGAAGCTATGAAGGCAATGGCACAAAACAAATCCTAAAGTAAAAGGAGAATCGCTCAAAGTTGCTTCCCCCAAGGCCGGTCGCTCGTCACTCACCTTTCAGACTGACGAGCGACAAGGTTTGGCATAGCCTGGGAAAGGAGGAAGCAAGAGGAGGCGGAGGGAAAGAAGGAGGGCTAGGAGAAAGGAAGAGAGGAAGAGAAGAGGGGAAGGGAAAGGGGAAGGGTGTAGGAGAAGATGTGATGATAGGAAGGGAAAAGGGAGGGAGGGAGGGAGGGAGGGGAGGAGAAGACAGGAGGATAGCAGGGGAGTAGAGGAGGAGAAGAGGGGAAGGAGAGGGAGGGGGTGGGCAGAAAGGGAAGGTAGGAGGGTACAGGAAGGGAGGAGACAAGGGGGAAAGCATGAGGGTAGGAAGGGAGAAAGGGAGGAGTAGAGGAAGGGAGGATCTGAGGATAGGAGGTTAGGTGAGGAGGGCAGGAAGGGAGGAGAACCTATCAGAGGTTCTGCTGGAGGAAGTGTAGCAGTGTAATCTCATAATGTTCTCCAGACTCTGGGCATCGGATGCTGTGTCGCTCATTAGGATAAATCTGAAAGAACAGGAACCCCAGAAAAACATGTGTGTGACCATGATGGAGAAACTGGTTCCTACACATTGTACATCTGAGTAATATGACTGTCACCTAGACCTAGACCATCAGGAGATTATTCTTCACAAGCAATTATCATAAGATGTGTAAGATGTCATGATCAAATTCATTTTCCAGACTTTTCCAGACTTTCCAAACCTGTACTGCACTGAAACACTAGAAAAACTGGCGAACTGCACCTTTATACAGCAGACCCAGATCAAGGTAGTATTGCTGAGATATGCTCCGCCGGCTATTATTCCAGTTTTTAAGCTTTTTGCACCTCACTCAGGTAGGGGTTCAGTGTCTTGCTCAAGGACACATCGGCTGTTTTGCGGGAATCAAACTTGGGACCTTACGGGTACAGGATGTCCTCTCTAACCACTTGGACACCCTGCCACTACCGTCCTGCGTTGGTTCACGAATTAAGTCCGTCCAGCCTCTTTTAAGTCCGACCATAGTAGCCACATATGCATGATGTTTAATACAGTCTGAATACAAGTCAAAGTCTCCTCCTACCTGCAGCTGGTATGGCTTCCCTGCCCGGATCAGCTGAGAGACCAGGAAGTTAGTGTGGAAGAAGTGCACGTTCTCATCTAGAAATCCATGGAGGATCAGCAATCTGTTGGGCCTACGTGTGAACAGAACAGACTCCACAGTGAAGCAGGAAACCAGAACCAGCGTCAAATGATATACTTCTAAAATACACCTACATGTACCAATACACAGGATGTGATTTAACTACCACTTGTGCTACTTTGTGAGATGTAGAAACCTGGCTTGGATGGTGAGAGAAAAGAGGTGGATGATGGGAGGTAGGGTCATCAAGTGGGCTCTTCCCTCACAGATGATTGGTGTACGTATGTAGTAAGTGTGTTTTAAAGTGCCAGCTCTTACTCGTTGGGCAGTTTGTCGACGTGCAGGGCGGCAGAGCCGGCCTCGTAGCCCTGCTGGTTACTGTCGGGCGTGTCCATGTAGCGCTCTGTGTAGCCGGTGTCGTAGGCCATCCACAGCGTCACCGGAGCGCCTGCTATGGCAACCTGGAAACAAACAGGAAGACGAAGATCTCAACTCAAAAGCCAACCATCCTGTGAGGGTTCTTCAATCAAGGATGTTGCCCCAAAGGTCACACTGACTGAACCCCTATAAGATTTGGATAAGAGCATCAGTTAAATTATAGAAAGTAAATCTTTGCCGTGCTGACCTTGAAGACGCTGGGTTTGTGGATGAGGCCCATGAGGGACAGGAAGCCTCCGTAGGACCAGCCGTGGATGGCGACGCGACTCAGGTCCACAAACTTGTACCGGTCGGCTACGTAGTGTAAACCCTCCACCTGGTCTTCAATCTCCACCTGACCCTGGATGGAGGACAGGGGGAGGAGGACGCTCAGCTGACATCGACCTTCCTTCACTGCCGATTTGCATATGTGTATATGTCTGTTTGCCTATCTATCGCTCTCTCTCTCCAAGGTTCTGAGGCAGTAAGATGTATTCTGGTGAACGGCATCATGTGATAGATACCATTTTGTTTTTCACAGCTCCTTCAAACTTCAGTCCCCGCTGACAGGAGCCCCTCCCATCGATAACCAGCACAGCGTAGCCCAGAGAAGCCAGTGTGTTCAGTCGCAGATACTTCACTCCTTTATACGAGTTATTCACTAACTGGACCTGGAAGAAAAAAACGGTATTACAGCAATGTCAATTTGATCAAAAACAGGAAAAAAGATATATGCCTTCCATCGATAATACAGATACACATTGTCCGTATAATCCAAGTACACTGATTTCTGATCTCGAATGACTAAAGTAGGAAACCTAGCCCTGAGTAAAACTATCTATTACTCTGGTACTACGGTCACAGGTTCGATCCCTGCAGCAGCCAGCGTGTCCATCAACAGCCTTGTGTCCTACTGAAGTGTCCTTGAGCAAAACACTGACTGAACCCCTACATGCTCACTCATTGTAAGCTGCTCTGCTTTCTGAGGTATCAGTTTTAAATATGTAAATGTAAATGACAGCTTCTTTAGGGATGCATTCAGCTGACAAAAATACACAAAACTGCCACTTTAGGACTTCTTCTCCTCTTTGTTCTGTAGTTTCTAAGCCTACTGGACATGACCCTAAATTTGACAATGGAAGAGACCGAACCTGAGGGCCGCCGTACACGAAGACGATGGTGGGATGCTTCCTGCCGGGGAGCAGGTGGTGTGGTTTGTACAACATGCCGTACAGCTGAAAGCCCGACTTCCCCGGGAAGTTAAAGATCTCTGGAGGAGTGTAGCCCGATGGGCAACCTGGAAACAAACAGCACGAACATCAGGACAGGCAATATCTTCCTCGCCTGACAGGTACAGCTGCAAGACAACATTTCATCTGTCACCAACGAACTGTCGTAGACTTTAGTACTTATTTAGTACCGGAGGACTCCATCATGCTAGCCCAGAAGTCGGGCTCTTTGTGCAGGGCGTCGCCGCTCAGCTTGTAGAGGTGAACGCAGGGCGGGCTGCTCACGCTGCTGTAATGGCTGACAAACACGTCAAAGTTCTGTGTAGAAGAAGAGACGAGAGAGGGGAAGGTCAAACAGAGTCTCACCATCGATCCACGTTTCTGCTGAAAGCTACGGAGGCAAACAGGAAACACACACGCTTCGCTGCAGGAACACAAACTGCGTTCATACTGCTAGCCACCACATCGCCAAGGCACATTTCGGTTAGGGTTCGACCAGTTTTTGAAAGCCGATGCCCATACCAATATTTTTGTATTGAAGCTGCCGATAGCAGATATTTGTTGCCGATATTCAGTATCTTTAAATATGACCATGTTCAGTGTTTCCCCCAGAATGTTCTTCTCATCAGGGTGGAAACATTGAGACCATCATGGGACTAAAACTCTCCACTGAAACCAGACTAATAAAATAATTTTACGGTTAGCAGCAATCATCTAGCTCAAATGACCAACTTGAGCTAGATGATTGCTAGTTGTAGCGCCAATGGTGATAAGCCAGAAATACACCAACGCTAACACACGATTTGGCGGAAACTTTTCCACGCAGACAAACGAGAAAACAAGGCAACCGTGGTCAAAATCTGCCGAAGTTTTTCTGACTCGACTGTTAATAAAATGCGTTTGTTGGATCGTTACGTTTGTTTTGTATTGTTTATTGCTATCTAAATTTATTCCAGCCTAACATGTGCCACGTTGGCCGGCAAAAACGATGTCTAGCGGAAACCCTGGTCCACTCAGAGTTTTGAGACAGTACAGGACAGTGCATGTATTTTCATAATGCAACATAAGCACTAATGCAGGTGTAGAGTATAAGCAGCCTGCGGTGTGGCGAACCCATCCATAATGTTTCCTCCAGGCTCCAGACGCTCTCTTCCTGACCTACATACCGCTGGCCTGCAGACATTCAAGTATATTCAATAGACAAATCTCCATTGAAAGTATGACATTAGTTTCATTTCAAAAGGAGATCGTTTGAAAACATTGACCTCTACTCTTACAAAATGATTGCAGTCATTAAGGTAAAGCATATTACGGGTTACTGTTGAAGTTATTAGTCATGTTTCTGAGGAGAGAATCATCTGGGGTTCTGAACTGTTGACTAATGAATTTCAGGTAGCAATGTGTTTTGGAATGAGATCCTTCACTTGGATGTAGAGCGTACCTGCCTGCATGCATCATAAATATAGTCAACTACAGATGCGTTGGTCAATAATTTGCCTTAGTGACCAAGTTAAATCAGATGCTCCAGTTTTAGGATTAGGATTAGGATTTAGGTTTAGGTTAGGTTATTTTAGAGTTAAGGTTGCCGTGCGTTCACACTGTGAGCAACACGATCAACAAGTCACCAGAAGTCCATTAATTTCCTACAGATCTAAGCAACCAGGGAAACTCGGCCGATGTGCGGACGCTCAACGAGCCTGTCGGCTGAAAAACGTTGGCCGCGGTTGAACGGAGGAGAAGTTGATTCCAGCCATTCAAAGCTTCCCAGTTCTCTACAACTTCTATTTGAAAGAAGACAGGAATAAACGTCTCAAAAACGAAGCGTATTTTTGATTAATGTGCGTGCGTGTTACCTGGCTCACGGAGCAGCTGTGGGAGAAGCCAGGCTTGGTGAGTCTGATGATTTGGGCCGGCGAGTCGTAGCTCACCACGTACAGGTGATGCTCCAGAGGAGAGTCCCTGGTGCCCTGGAAGTAAACCAGCCGGCCCTTCTCATCCACCCAGATCTGAGGAGAGGACGACCGCTGCACCAAACACCACAGAGCAAGAAATACTGTTACTATGCTCATGTCTGATTTCTTTATTGTTTGTCATGTGGTGCTTTTCCCTGAAGCACTTTGTAACCGTTTTGAAAAGTGTATTATTATTACATTATTATCATAAAGCCTGGTCTAATCATCTATGGTAACACAAACCAGGGTTCCTACAGTTACCGTTTCAAAATTTAATACTTTTCCAGATGTTATTTTCATGATTTGATGATATTGGATATTGATTTATGCAGATAAGTCGTCTCGCCCCTACTAACTCTGTCATATCACTCTTTAGATGAATATTATTCTTCACAGGGACAAATATCAGAATGTGAGATGACATCGGTCTGAAACCAGAGATAATGTGTAGTTGTATGTATATCGGGACAGTACAACAATACATTTCCAAACTTATCAAGACCTGGAAATTACCTGAGTGAGAGCTTATACAAGTGTATTACTGCTGCTCTGGAACAGTGACATGGTAAAGTGACAGTTCCCCTTTTAACTGATGTGTGGGCGGGGCTTTACCTTTGCTCCGTGATTGGCCAACACCTCCCACTCCCCACTGGTTAGCGTCAGCTCCTCCTTGATTGGACACTTGAAATCGTCTGGTGAGAAAGAAGGGACGCTGTCATGTAAGTGGACCAATCAATGGCTTTTTTAACATCTTTATTTATCCAGGAAACACTGAATGACCATGTATGCTCAGTTCCACACATTCCCACCAGGGAGCTGCGCAGTACAACCAGTTTTCTACCGTCGGCAACTGGGAGCTGCCCAGTACAACCAGTTTTCTACCGTCGGCCACTGGGAGCTGCCCAGTACAACCAGTTTTCTACCGTCGGCCACTGGGAGCTGCCCAGTACAACCAGTTTTCTACCGTCGGCCACTGGGAGCTGCCCAGTACAACCAGTTTTCTACCGTCGGCCACTGGGAGCTGCCCAGTACAACCAGTTTTCTACCGACTGCCACTGGGAGCTGCCCAGTACAACCAGTTTTCTACCGTCGGCCACTGGGAGCTGCCCAGTACAACCAGTTTTCTACCGTCGGCCACTGGGAGCTGCCCAGTACAACCAGTTTTCTACCGTCGGCCACTGGGAGCTGCCCAGTACAACCAGTTTTCTACCGTCGGCCACTGGGAGCTGCCATGTACAACCAGTTTTCTACCGTCGGCCACTGGGAGCTGCCCAGTACAACCAGTTTTCTACTGTCGGCCACTGGGAGCTGCCCAGTACAA
>OMLI01018619.1:0-12225 GCA_900302605.1 Rondeletia loricata
GGTCCTGGGGATGATGTAAGGGATGGTGAGGTGGGTATATGAACCGTGGACCCTCTAGACTCAGGAAGGGGAACTCATGAGGCTGCCAGCTTTCAGGTGAGCGAGGAGTAGGGCTGTGTGTGTGAGACAGAGAATGGCCAGAGGCAGTGTACTGATGGTGCTCCATCTCTCCACTCTCCTCCGGGATGGAGGGGTAACCAAAGGGCCCCTCGGCGGTGCCTGGGGGGGAGGACAGAGCAGAGCTACGCGGGCTGATGTCAGGCATGTAGAATGGTGGCGGAATCCCTGATTCACCGCGGCTGCCTAGATACCCATAGAATGAGCCCTGGGGAAAGCCCCTGTAGCGGGAGGCTGGGGCCTGCCCTGAGGCGTGAAGCGCACTGCCCTCCGCAAAGCTCATACCTTCCATGGGCCTGTGTAGGCGGGGGCTATAGGTGGGGGGCTGCGTTGACTCCAGGCTGGAGGACGTTGGGGAGAGCTGGGGCCGCAGCGTGGGCATGATGGGGGGCAGAGGCCCAGGGTCAAAATCATTCTCCTCGTCAGACTGCCGGAACTCAGGGTACATGTCAGACTCCTCTGCGAAGGGGAAGCCCTGGATGCGGCGGGGCGGTGGGCTGGTCTCCATGACGAAGCGGCCATCAGGCCCGCGGCTTATCAGCTCAATAGGCGTGGTGACCTCTGCCTCATGCTTGGACACACTGTATTTCTTGCTGGCTATGGCACGCTTGGTTTTCTTGTAGAAGGAGAGCTCTTTGTCCTTTTCTCTCAGAGGGCTGGGCAGCTTCCTGACGTACAGGCCTGGACCTTGGGAACCCTCTGAAGAAAGAGAGCGGGGCCGAGATGGAGGGGAGCTCTCTGGACTGATCTTCCCTGACGATAACCTGACAGAGAAAAAGCAGACAAAAGACTGGTTTTATTTAACAAACACCTAATGAGACCCTAAGGGAAACTACATAAAATATTCAAAAACAAGAGAAAGAACTTAAGCAAAGTAAATGAGTTTCATTCCTAAGCTAAACAGATAGACACAATACAAAGCCATAGCACTATATCAAGGCAGCCATAATGAACTGCATTATGATAATGACCAGCTCATGGCGGCAGCAGCGTCCTGATAGGACTGCAGCTAATGAACCAAGCCAGAGTGACGGGATGAGAGGAGAACCAACTACGCAACCATGGCAACCGTATCACAGATCTATGTCAACTACATCTTCTCGAGCAGAAGTGAGGCAAATTTGCATAATGCTGCACCAAATGCTGATGTGAGAAAAGCAGATGACATCTAACCAGGCCTCATTTGCCCACACCAGGAGCAGCATAGTCAACAATTACTAAGTCACTGAATGCATAAGGTAGACATACATGTATAGAGAGTGCATATACCCATTACTGTACATGCAGCTGAGCCGATGCAAATTTAATCTCTGTATATGGTGCGTAAAAGTCTGTGCATGCAGTTAGGCCAGCGGTACACTAAAGCAAATAGTCATTGTCAGTTGATAATTTCTATGCAATGCATTAACCATGCAGCCAAGCCAGTGCAGCGCAGCACACTCTGTATTTTGGTGCAGGCAGGCACTCACAGGGGGCTGGCGGGCGGGGGAAAGTAACTGCTCCTGGCAGGCTCGTCCCAGCAGGGCTCTACCCCTGGCAAGGGGGTGAGAGGAGGCCTGCGATGGGAGACAAACGACATGGGCCTGGTTCATCTTTTGCTATGCCAAGACTCCTTGCAAGAAGTACTAAATATGGATTCCCTGACCTGCCTGGATCGCTTAAAACAATAAATGAAAAATAAAGGGCTACTTTGATTCTACTGACGATCTATAGTCACAAGAAACCAAACATTTGATCTGGAACGGGATTTACACAAAATATAGTCACAAATGATTTTCTTTTGAGATTCAAATGCAGTATACAATTTTTACACAGACAGACAGACAGACAGACAGACAGACAGACAGACAGACAGACACATAGACAGACAGACACATAGCTGAATTGTGCAGCTTCAATGATAAACAAAAATAGCCATTATTAAACACTTGGAATCATGCAGAAAGCAGACAGCCTTTAAGGTTAAAGAATACAGATGGATCAAAAATCCATATAAAGACTGCAGCTTTGGCACTCTGGATAATGTGCTTAAAATGCTGACTTGGCTATTTTGAACTCTCCTTGATCTGCCCGTGTTCCGCTAGAGGTTGCTACTGTACATCTTCCTCCACACCTCCCTGGGCTTCTTCTACCACTTGTGTACTTCATTCCAGATTTAATAACAACTCTTTTGCCATATCAGTTATACAAAACCTTCGTCTTACTAAAAAGCACTGGAGAATGCATGCTGTGTGAAATAGGCAGCCCCACTTACAAGGTAGTGTTTCGCTAGCCAGATTGTGTACTTCCAGTTGCCAGCTGCTTCACAATAAAAGTTTACGATTGTTTATTATTCAAATTTATGCGGTGTCACAGCGTGCCTCGGAACAGAGGGTTTGTGAAACAGCGTAAGGTGCATAAGAACATGCACCTTACTAGCCACCTCTGGCGGACTGCAGGGGCTCTAGTGTTGGCTTTGGCTGTTAGAAGCTACTTACGGTGACTCTATGCTTTTCCTGAAGTGTGTCACCGACAAGGGAGGATCTAAGGAGGAAAAAAAAAACAAAAACATTTAGCGTTTCTTGTGTTGAACACCACCAGTAGAAATCAGGCAAGTATGTATGTACAGTATATGTGTATTATATACAGTATAATATCAGAGAGGGAGGCCAACCTGGTTTGCGTTTGAGTTTTCGGCGGTGTTGCTTGTTGACAAAGCAAGCTGCTAGAGTGCTGAACAGTACTGCCGCTGCCAGGAAACAGATAGTTGCCACGACGCCCGCCACCACAGGCCGCGCCAACCCCTCATCAGCCACCTCTGCAGGGGGGAAGGGATCTGATGGGGCAGAAGTAAACCAATTTTACAAGGGTGGGTAGAACCGACAGGCTACAAAGAGGAACAATCACAAATCTATTCTTCACAAGGACATAGCAATGCAAGTTGTTAGATGCGTCAATAATTTCAAAATGTAGCATTTAAAGTACATGTTGCATTTAAAATAATAAATTAAAATAAATGTAGTGTAATTCCAATGTTTCGTTTGTAGTGCTTCTTTGTGAAGAGACTGACCTGTGCTAGACACTCCCACCACGTTGCTGCTCTCACTGATCAGGTCATCCATGACAGCCATCACTCGGAACTCATACCAAGACTCCTGCCAGAGAAGCAAACACACTCCTCTTATAACCGTCTCACATACTGATCGTTGTGTACGACTTAATACTTTATGGCTAAGCACACCAGATATACCAAAAGCACTTTGTAACTTTGTTTTGAAAAGTGATATATAAATTAAGATGATTCTTCTTCTTCTTCTTCTTCTTCTTCTTCTTCGTCTTCTTCTTCTTCTTCCTCTTATTATTATTATTATGATAGCAGCATTATTATTAGCATGATGGCAGGAGCATGATGATTTGTGGCTGGCTTGTTTGCATATTGCTATTTAGTTATTTGAGTTATTTAAGTATTACAAACTACCTTTGTGTAATTTTGAGCCAAGTGTAGTCTACAGCTGACTTGGTTATTGAAACGCATTGAAATGCAAAAAGGCTGGCAAGAGGAAATGAAAATGTGACGGCCAGAGTCTATAATGTACTGTATATGAATTTCAGTCTTCTAGAGACCAGATGATGAAGAATGTGGACTACACATACAAAAATAACCTCTTTATTGAATATAATGTTATGTCCAAATACTTTTGGCACCATGAAATGGGGAGATCGTGTACAAAAAGGAATTTTGTTCTTTAACTTTTCAGTCAAATACACCTTCAAATTAGACAGTCCGAAGCCAAAACATCAAACAATCATGTTTCTGTCAAAACACGTGTGGAGCTCACCTGAACAAGGTCTCTGGCTATGAGCTCGGTCTCGGTGGATGGGATCAGGTCATCCAGGACTTCCCACCTCTCCCCAAGGCGGAACTCCATGATGTAACGGTCAATGGGTGAAGAGTGGTTGGCCGGAGGGAGCCACGTGAGGAGGACACCGTGCTGCGTGCGATTGGCTGTGAGGCACCGTGGTGGAGTAAGAAGCACCAGTGGTTCTGGGGTACTCAGAGGATAGCCTGTGGTGTAGAGCAGACATACTGCAGATAATACCAGACAGAGAGAAAACTCATTCAGACATGGCGCAGACAGAAAACTCTTGAATGATGCGCTGCAGTGCACCAAAATGTGAAAACTGAGATGGCTTTAAAAATGCATGGTGTCTCAAACTCTCAATATTGTGTGGTGAGATGAACAAATGAGCCCTCACTCTAGTCTTCATCAGGACTTCATGGAGTTAGCAGACCAAAAAGTGTTTTAATAACTGACTTCTTCACAGCTCATGGCTTGATTGGTAGATAGCTTGCTTACATATCTATTTCCACATTGTGAAGGAAAAGTGAACAATAATCTGCCCGTGTTTTATTCTGTGCTTGTGCAGTCATTGGTGAATTGGGGACAGGCACGGCTTGATTCAGACTGTGTAAAGTTACATGGGTCTTAAGAGGATTGAGACATGCAAGTTTGAATTCCTATTGAGACTTGGACTATTTGACGCACGCACTGAGGATTTTGGGTGTGCCTCGATTTGTGCATGGGTTTATTCAAAACCTTGGCTTCTTTGTCCTCTCCACTGGTACGGTGGAAAATCAGGCCATGGACTTTTCTCCCTTTATGCCTTTTTGCTGAGTCGATGCTTTTAAATACCACGCGCCTTTAATTCAGTTTCGGTTAGGACGATGGCGCACAAAGATTGAATTGGAAACATGCCCTTGGGACATGAATTGGATAAAAACATAATAAAAAAATCAAAAATCTGAAATATGTGAATCTGAAATTACAGAAATATTTTTTTATATCAAAAATAAGTTACATATCAAAACATGAGTTTTATGACAATTATTTTCTATTCAAAGCAACGACAAGCCACTGTTTTGCATTGAAACCTGTTACCTGGAGCAACACAGGAGGGATCCAGCTCTGCAAATCAGCGGCACAGCTAAATTCAAAGACTTATTTAAAGACTCATCTGTTCCTCTCTGCATTCCCCCAGGGCACTGATTTGTTGTTACTATGTGCTTTCCTTTTAAACTTGGGTCCCAACTCAAATTATATTCACCTTATTTTAGTAATAAGCTATAACTGCATGATTGTTGATCAGTTTTAATGTTTAACTATGATTGTACATTTACTTTATTGTCTCCTGTGAAGCACCTTGAGATTTAGTTGTATTTTAAAGTGTGCTATATAAATAAAATTCATTATTATTACATTATCGAGGTCCTATCCATGTGCACATGTTGGGCATCTGCTAAACTCGGCACATTTAAATGATTTCTTGACACCCTCCATGCACCCTGGCACCACCTTACTTTCTCGATGATCCCTGAAAAACCCTAGCACATAAATGGCAGGACACATCCTGTTTGCTTAGATGTAGAGAGTCATTAAATTGCCTATTTGACGTCTTTAGTGTTTATTAGCACGCAGATTTCTAGTTTTACAACATGAAACTGTTGGGTGCACTAGACATATATAGGGTTTTGGGTGCACAAGGAAAGGAGCGCACAAATGGACTCAAAGTCAGAATCTGCGTATCGTAGTGTGAAGGTAGACATGCCTTGATTTACATATCCTCAAGTGTGCATCTTGCAGGAGGCCGTTTTTCCCCACGCGTAACTCCAGGGATGGAATTTGCACAGTGGGCTTAAGTCATGGTCTGAATCAGGCCCAAAGCTACCACCCTCTTTGATGTGAGTGAGAAAATGAAAAAAACAACAATGATATATAAGTTTAGACATCACTAGAGGGCAGTATATTCCATACCACTGTTGATGGGCATACAAAATCAAAAAGAATGTCTCTTCCATAGACCAAGAAGCATAGAAAAATAAAGCCATTCCATACGGTATATTAACCAGGCACTCAGTGGGTTGATTCTCCAGTCAAATAGCAGGTAACATGGATGGCAAAAACCCCACCCCACCTTTATTGTGTGCTGAAGGCAGTTATCACCAGTACCCACCTGCAGTGTTAACTGTCACAACTTCGCTGAATGGGCCCGTGCCCAGTTTGTTCTGTGCCAACACACTGAACTGGTACTCTGTCCTAGGCTCCAGCCCTGGCACCACCAACCACGTCTGAGCACCAGACACGGGCATGGAATGCCAGTCGTGAGGCCCAAAGTCTATTCTCTTTGACCTGAGCAACAGAAATTGGATAGAGAAAGGGAATTCTACATTATTTAAGCAATACAACATGTGATATATGTATATAAGTGTATATAATATATATAAGTATTCACGTTTTTTTAATTTGCTCATTGTTTACATACTGGTGTGAGTTATGAATGCAGCCATTGGCCACTAGTCCATATTCTGTCCATGTGTTTTGGTACATCAACAATAGTTCACTCCACTACAGTATGCTATAAACTGTGTTCTCTCTAGAATGTGAAATGTACCCCTTTAGCGTATAAATATCACTTTACTTGGTAATTAGAGGGCTTTGACTCACAAATTTGTAGTTACAACTCCATGCACAATGTTACACAAGTATACTAGAGAGGATGTTTCGATGCATATGCAATCATCAGTGTCCCTTTCTTAATATTGACAGTCAACAAATGTGTATCTAATGGTGTGAGGACATGACAGAGGTGACTGTTAACCATATTACTTGATGATTAACTCACACACATCCAAAAATCGAACGCTATGCCTGTCATGAGTGCTAACATGTACATATAATCCTAATGATGCCTTCACAGCACCTCATGTATGGTGCACAGTCGAATGTCACAGCAATGACTAAGTTCCTATTACATTCCATTACTTTCCCAATACACAACATGGATTATGCACATGCATATCTACTAAATACCCTGATGAAATATGCTGTGTCAAAACATTTCTGCTGTGAAGAGATGATTGAATTTCATATGTTATCATCACCAAAGGAGGAGGGCAGGAAAAACATTTGCTCTCATGTCAAACTAGCCCCATAACCCCCAAGCAGCCTTTCCACATCCGCAGACCATCGATTTGAAGTAAACTATGTGCACTCACACTGGCCCGTACCACACAGAGAATGTCTGTTCGAAGCCGCCATCATAACCCGGTTCCCAGGACACATTAGCCGAGGTCATTGAGGGCAATACATGGATATTGCCGGGAGCGTGTGGGCTGGTGCCTGAGTGTTCAAGAGAGAGAGAGAGAAAAGAACACATATAAAACACACGGTACAGTTTATATACCAAATTTAAAACTACATAAATGGCTCACAACTATCATTTCACAGTCACTTACAGTAATGAAGCTATAGATATGCTGTAAATATGTTCATTTTATTCCCTTAACCGGTATTTCTGAATCATGCTGATCGAGTTCAAGCCGATGCCGCATCATCTACTGAGTCAAATGAAGAGTATTTTGCTGTTGTTATCATCCCCCACACTGCTCTGCTGCGTAATGTGTCTGCCTGCTCATTGGATAATAGAATGTTGGCTGAGGTGGTGGCCAGGGTAAGGTCAAGTTCAAGAGCAGCGATGCTGTCTGCGGCTGCGAAACATCACACCCACCTACCAGCTGTGCTATGTGGCCTAAAGCCAGTCACTCCTCACTGGGATAAAAGGCAGACCTGAGCCTGGTCTGAGGAACCACAGCTGTCTACTCCACAGCCCTGTGACACCTGTCAGCTGACGCCTAGTCACCGGGAGACTGGTTGAACTCTGCCAGCTGTGCTATAATGACTCCATAGGTCCTGGGGCACTGGGGCAGACTTACTGACTTGTTCACATGTCGCAGATGATACGAAAAGCCACACTGAAAGCCACACACATTCACACACATAGACGCACACACTTACAAGCCCTTGACTAAGACACTACAGCAGTAAAACCGTATTCTTAAAGCCCTGATCCAGAATTTATGTAGCCATATATATGTTGAGTCTGACTTATAAATGGAAAATAAGGCCCAGATTCACTAAACAGCACATGTTATATCACCAAAATGACCAAACCAGAACGCCATTTTATTCACTGACTGTGTGCAATGAGTGGAAAGCACGCCTAATAACGCTGGTCAAAAAATAAAGGCTTTTAACGCCTGTCATGGTCATGCATATGTAAATATCATTATTATGCCAACATAATATTTATTTGTAGGCAAGGCCATGTAAATCGAGATCCCACCGATTCACTAACACTTGCGCAAAAACTTGGCGCAAAGAGTTTGGCCATTCAAAATGGCTGCTATTATTGCATGCATGACATGGCCGTGGGTGTAAGGGCACCAGCTTTAGAATTTTAAAGCTGAAGCACGCAACTTGCAATTGGTCTTGAAGGGGGCTATTTGCTTACAGTACTCTTTTGGAGGGCTTGTTTGGACCAACTTGATTTGCATAAATGTCTTAGTGAACAAGACAAAAACTCTGCGCTCTTACAGTACAGTAGCTCAAGCAACTGAGGTGCAAAAAATGCACAGACTTGACCTCACAATGCAATCTTAGTGAATCTGGACCTAAGAATTTTTAACTTCATAACCCTTTTACATGTATTGTGTAAAACTCACATTTAGCTGTCACTTACTGCCAGTGCTTGTATCAGTACCTCAGTCAGTCAATCTGAGAGTAAAAAGATGCCCTTGGTCCAATGACTCAACGCATAGACAAAGCCCACAGTGGGGTGACAGTGTTTCAACAGCAGGTGCCATACTGCAGTTAAGGATTAGGGCTTTAGAGACAAGATCAGATGAAACTTTAATCTTGAAGAGGCAAGGAGCAAGAGGGATCAGGGTCCAGTTCTATTTCATGCAAATAACAAAAATACAGTAAAAGGGGATCACTGCAAACTCAAAGTCACTACAAAGGCACTATGAAAGGTGAACAAGCTAAGCAAGCTCTGGCAAGCTGAGAGCACTGTGTAGATGGTGTGTACCGATGACTAGAAGACGCGTGCTGGCAGTGATGCTCGTGACCACATTGGTGGCTACACACTCCCATTCCCCGTGGTCCTCCTTGCTGAGGGACAGAAACTGTAAGCTGCCGCTGGGTAGGACGCTGTGCTTACTCCTGCTAGGCTTCCCCACCTTCAAGGGACATGAAAATGACAATTACTTAGTCGTAGTGAGCTGACAAATATTTCACTACGCGAAGGGAACAACCAAAAACAAGCAGACTGAGTAGTTGAATGTGGTGTATGTTTGTCTACTGCACCTTTCTCCAGGTGATGGTTGGTATCTCAGGGTCTCCAGAAGCAGCACACGGAATTACTAGCTCTCTCCCAGCCTCCTGACGGTACTCCCCCCCGGGCCTCACATTAAAGTAAGGGGGATCCTTGACACACACACACAAACACGTACACACACGTTCATAATGCACACATGTACAGATAGATCCGTATATGTTAAACCATACAGAAATTGAACAGCGGAAAGTACCAAATATGGGCAGTGGTGTACCTTTAGCACCAAAGTGGCAGGGGGGGACATGCCCATGGTACCCAGGGCGTTGTAAGGCACACAGGTGTAGGTGCCCAGGGAGTCTTCTGTGGCCTCCGCCACCCGGATATTTCCATCTGGCATGACGCTCCAACCAGGGTACTAAAACAGAAGGGGGCATCTATGATAAGAGTGGTTGATTTCAGGGTTTTCCCTGTGTTGTAAAATCTTGGCGGCCCACTTAAATGTTTATTTTCGAGCTGCCAAAGAAGAAAACCCCCCCAACATTCAATTTAAATCAGCTGAATTAAGCCTATTTTAGACGGGCAAAAAGAGGAGTGCATGCTGATGCAATTCCTTCCTTCAACAGGAGTGCACATCATTCTGTGACCTCAGCAGTAGATGAAGAGCTCCGAGCAGAAATAAACTACTGGTGCATAGTGTCAATTTCAAAGCGTTTGGAAATGATGCTGTTCTTCAGACCTCTTAAGACAGCAAGAGAGGATTATGGCAAAATGGTAAGTGTAACATTACCATTTGTGGCTGGGGTATTTATTACAGTTGATGGTTAAAATCTAAGTTACTGCAGTTGCCAAGATGACTATAGCTAGTCAGTAATATTTCATTGAATGAGGACTTGACAGCTCAAATAATCAATGTGCTGAAATCAGTCTTATCAGCACAATAAAAAACCTAACCAGTCACACTGACGACCTCGGGAAAGGAGAAGCAGTGTTTCTTAAACAGAGTATAGCTGCACTCATCACTTGAGGCAATAACATGCCCTTCTGTGATTTGTTGTTTGGTGCTAACTTTACCTCAGCAACCCTAAGCGCCCCTTGTCTGTGCCCACAGCCACATTCATTTACACAAGTCTGCACAAATCTGCTGTTTGTCTATTAAAAATAAATAAGAAAGCTCAATCTAGCTAACTTAATTAAAACGAAAATATCTTGCAAATGTCTTATGATTTATCGTATCATCATGATAAACTCTACTGATGCTGTGAGGTTGAACTGAACCACCTGAACCACTGAATCTTTCATTCTAATCATTTCCTATTATTCCTTGTTATTACACTGATTTAAAAAGACAGACATTTCTCAACTAGTCCGAGGTAAGTGTGACGGTGGATACCATAACTCAGAGGGGTGATCGATTTATAAAGGAGGCAATTGTCCAGTGGAAGCTTAACATCTGGGCATGTAAATAAAGCCCTGAGGCAGACTGACCCTCTCCACTCTGAGAGGGTAGCCATCTTTCTCCCACTTCACTGACATCACAGGTGGGTTGGCGTCCACCGGGCAGCGGATGACGCCTGGCAGTTTCCGTGGGACATAGATGACCGGGGGCATGTTGATCACTCGGGCAGGGTCTGGAGGTCAGATGTTAAACAGTCAGAAAGATTGGTGTTGTACAGGTAAATAATCAATAACCTCTGTGTCAGATATTCGGTACAATCCGATTCGTAAAGACAGCAGTAAAAGTCCTGTAACTTGCATGGGGCGTAATCCTTGACATAAAAGATAAGAGCATATTTTGTAGGAAGGTTGATGATTGACTGCAGTGCTGCAGATCCCCATCTCTCTCACATACTGTAGCACAGAAATCAATGATCAACAGCAACTTGGGAGCAAATTAGCATAGCCAACACAATAAAAAGTCAGATGGCCTGGAGTGGCATTTCTCTCTCATCAGTCTCAGCTGATGAACAGAAAGGTCACCATTTCAATTCATTCAGGGCACATTGATGGAGCCAGACTCAAAGGGAGCAGGACAAATGGGGTCTGCGATGGGCTGAGGACAAGCCTGCCCTCATCTTTGTGTCTGAGAATAAGGCTAGAATTGGACTAGATAGTAACTTCATCATCAAATCCATAGAGAATATAAAAATGGTCGAATTGGCCATAAGTCAGTGACAAAAGGCTCGGTCAAAATGACGAGGGGCGAAAGCCGTTCTCTCTCCGTAACATGTGACCTTGAAATTCAAGAAGGTTACAATGCATTACAATGGTAAGGCAGCGGTGCTGATAATACAGCAGCCTCCAACACAAGCAGCCTCCATACTGCTGCTGTTCCCTCCTCACACAGCTCACTGTACAGTCTCTCCACCCCTCCCCCTACACTGTGTTGCCACGGTAACACTCACACTGAACAGTCAGGTATGCTGATGCTGAGGGCGAGACTCCGAGGCTGTTACTCGGACTGCAGGTGTATTTCCCAGCATCCTCTGGCTTGACCCGGAAGATGATGAGGGTGCCGTCAATGAGAATGCGCACTCTGAGCTTCAGATCACTGCAAATAGGACGCAGACATTTGTCACAACATGTCATTGATAGGACAGAATTGCAAAATTACACCAAGGTGCCATGAGAGAGCAGCAGAGAGTCAAGCAGCAACCAGCTCTAAGAGGGCTCCAAAAAATAGAGCAGTCAAATAAATCTGCTAATTGCCATAATCGCCCAACGTTACAGCCCTCATGTTTTCTCCCCTGCCAACATTTCAAATGAAACACTGTAATGAAGAAGCACATATTCAGTTTGCTTTTTTGAATGGAGAGCAACTCCACTGCTCCCCGTGTCCATACAATGACGTAATTCAACATTTCATTATGCAATGGAAATGAAGTGTTCAAATAGAATATTCATCTTTGAGTCAAATTACATATATTATTATTATATATATATATTTATTTTATATAC
>OMLI01018624.1:0-10933 GCA_900302605.1 Rondeletia loricata
TTATAAGAGCATTTATGACTTAAATAGCTACTTTCGATACTTTTCGATACTTCGAAACTTTTAAAATACTTAATATTTTCGATACAAAAAATATGGTATCTCGATACTATCGATACTTTTGACAACCCTACACCAGATCTAAACATCATTCAAGCTTTATGGGAAGTATTGGAGCACAGTGTGAAGTAGATTTCCACCTCCTTCATCCCAACCAGAACACTTTCTTTCTTGAGGAATGGTCCAATATCCCACTACACACAGTTCAGGACTTGTATTACATCACTACAAGGATAACTGAAGCTCTTCTGAAGGCAAAGGGTGGCCCTACTTCTTATTAGGTACTTGATATTCATATATTAGGTGTTTCCGTTATTTTTTCCAAACCATATACCTACACACACACACACAAACACACACACACAATAGTAAGAATGGCTCAGCTGACCTTGAAGAGGACCTGGGACAGGAAGTGAGGTCTGTGTATAACAAAGGGGAAGAGGGCAGAGATGTTGGTGAGGACACAGGACAGGATGAGTGGGTCTTTGGTGTCGTAGTTCAGCACAGCCTGCAGGAGCTCCAAGCCCTGATCTATGGGCAACTTCTACACAGCAAGAGGCAAAATTAGTGGGAAAACCTTCGTATTATCATAATTGTCATCATCATCCTAATTTTCATCTATCAATGTTAAGCAGTTTTGTATTGTTTCTTAACAGTGTTCCTGATACCTCCTCCTCCAGATTTTTGAAGGTCTGTCCGACCACACACTCTGTGAAGACTGTCATGGCATCCCACTGGACCACTGACGGGGACAGGAGGGAGCACATCCCCTCGGCCGTCTTAGCTAGCAAGGAACGGAGAGAGACAAGTGAAGGTGAGGACAAGAAGATCAATTCACTACACGTGAGAATTCATGGACATCAATATGTATGAAACTTAAGAAAAAATATTGTTTCCGCTTGGTATGACTAAGTTCTTATTTTGAGTTGTCAGCTGAGATGAAAAACATATTTTTTCTCCCACATAAATGACTCCTACTTCACTATCAATGATAGTCTGTTCTAGGAGACTGGGCTGAGAGATTTGCTCTAGTATATAATCTAACCAAATGAGACCCCCCCCCCCTTCCCACAGCCCCAAATCAGTTTCATACTGCTGCGTATTGTACTAATGAGACTAACCGCATCCACCGCAAACAGACAGAAATAACTGTCCCAGCCAAACAACAAACACAGGGACACACAGGGTTATCAATTCCCCCTCTCTGACACTGCATCAAGTTGTCAAGAGTGTTGACAAACCACACTTACACATGGTGTTCCCAGTGTCAATGGGGCTGGCGATCTGATACTGTAACCATTCTGCTGCTATCTTGAAGGCCTCCAGAGGAACAACGCGACACGCACTCCTCACCACCTCTCCCTGCTGCGCTCGGAAAGCTGGGGAGCATCAGAACCATGATGAGCATCAGATCATGAAAAAAAAAAGACAACACACAGCATCAATAATAACTGAAGTGAAACTAAATCTATAATACTTACAGTTAAAGAATGAGTTGAAGTCCTCATCGCTGTCAAAGTCCACACGGGAGTACTCACAGCTTGGGTTATCATTTCTGGATGGAAACCCAGTCTGGAGAGAAGGACAAAACCTATATTACCAAAGCCTTTGGCTGCCATGTGCACTGGGTATGGCACTACTGATACCACTGTCTCAGTACCTTGACTAGGTTGGTCATGGTTGTTCTGAGGTACTTGATGGCCATCTCCACAACAACTGAGTCCTTCGACAGAATCTCATGTCTGAACAAAGCTCCCCAAGTGATCTGAGTGGAGGATTTTAAAAACTGGAGAGGAGAGGGGAAATTAGAAGAGGGACTAAACAAACCGCTTCAGGATTCATATTCTGATTTTATTCAACCAAATGCAATGTTTCACAAGGGGCATTGTAGGTGAAAGCATCAGCTAAAGCCCCATCATACAACCTTTCCAATTTTTGTCTCACCTGACTGGGGTGTGTAGTGAAGGCTAAGAAGGCTTCCATGTACTTGTTGAGGTTTGCAGGTACATCAACCTCTACATCTGAACCCTGTGGACAGAATATGGCGTTTTCCACTGATCAGTACAATCATGGATAGGAACTTTGATTTGTTGTAAATGGCTCTGTCACTGTGTACATAACTTTTACGTGGACCAAGCTCACATAAAAGATTGTGTCGACAAACAAAGGAATCAATATGTGGCCAAATCAGGATAGACTCACCACTAATGAGCAGAGTTGGCTTCCCAGGGCGCACAGGACCTGACACAGCCTCTTCAGGAAGATGTAACGCCGCTCTACCACTCCCACCACTGGTCTACAGTATATATACACAAGTCTTTGAACACAGCCAGATGTATTGGCTACACTGAATAAGCCTATTTATATGCCTATTTTCACACTGTCCAACCTCTGTCAGTGTGTGATGCACAATGTGTAAGTACGTGATGTTACTTACTGTGTTTGAGAGGATGTGTTACATATCGCCGCTCCATCTGCTGACCTGCAACAAGATAGACACATGCCAATCAACAACACTGAAATGGGTAGGCTGCTGCCTATCAAGAGGGATGATACACAGAAGCAGACTACAGCAGGTGTACTCACTGGGCTGCAGAAAGGATGTAATGGATTGCCACATCATCAAACAGCAGCATGAATGGCTTCCTGTCCTCCAGCTTGCCCTGTGGAAGGATGACACAACAAGTGCTTACAGACAGCTTTGTATTGTCACCTTTATGACAAACAAGACAAATACTAGACAAATATCCAATGACTGGAAACTTCCCCCGTACTGTTGTATAGCTCATCAGATCTATAGTTCTACAATCAATAACGGGTAGTTTCTAAAGATGACATCCTCATGATACAGCCATTGGTTACGCATTCTGGCTCAAGCGTGGCCTCTGTATGAACCCTTTTCAACACACGTGTTGCACTGTGACCCACCTTCCGACTGATGGCGATGAGCAGGCACTCTGCTGCCTCCAACTGCAGCTCTGACTCGCTCAGCAGCAGACACAGCATCTCCAGCAGACGACAGTTGTCGTTGGTAATGTGCGCGACGGCCACCCAGTCTATGTAGCCTGCAAGTGTGTTCAGAGTTGCCACAGCAACTCGACACTGAGCTTTGGCCTGTATGTGGAGAGAGAGGAGGATAGAGCGAGAAAAGGAAGGGAGGAAGGTGAGAAGAGAGTGACAAAAACAGAGTCAGATCACAGCAGATCACAAACCCATAAGAGGTACATTTCAGAGCAGGGAAGCAGTGATGTTTTCTCACCTGCAATTCCTGTCCAGGTATGCTGTTCTGGATGAGAAAAACACACCGGGGGGGAAATTAGAAACACTTTATTGTTCAATTTACACTTTTTGAATAAACAATTATGAGAAATGCTTGCCCCTAGGTGGCAAAACATGACAACAAAGTTAAAATGAAGAGAAATATCTCATTGGTCTCTACACTGCTCCTTATTTCACCAAAAGTAAATAAAAGAAACCAACAGTGCAGGTGGAGATTAAGACCCCACTGACCAGTTTGCGGTAGTCGTCAACATTAAGCTGCAGGATGGCCATCATGAAACTGAAGACGCTGTCCATGTTTTGGGTGAGGGTCTGCTGTATGTCTCTGCGTCGCTGGGTGGGCAACGTCTGGAAGGTGATCACATCCTCTGCCAGCCGCAGCAGGATCAACATCACCAGCTCTGTCTGAGCCTCCTGGGAGAGGCAATTCAATTTCAGTTTAACTTTATCCAGATAATCAAATTCCTTGACTATTCCATAACATAAAAGGGAAATTTTAATTATGAATATTTGTCACTGTCTATGTTGAAATGCTAACAATTTTCTTGAAAACCTGTTTTGAATGACCCGGCTCTTATTTTTGATAAATTAAATTATCAAGTGGGACTTAGGTAATTTGGAAAGATGTTATTTAGGTTCATAGTCCTTGAAAGGTGATATGATCTACCAGTGGCCAAGCTCAACTGTTGACCAGTAGCGGGGGGGAAATAAAAATTAATAAATAAATAAAAATGCCATGACAAATTAAAAGCCTTTCTCAGGCCTGTAAAACACTATTTCCATATGCTTTTGAGTTTTCCATGACTGTAGGAACGCTGACCTGTGTTGCTAGTCCATCTGCCGATGTGGTAAAAATATGATGCAGTCACTTGAATATGAATATGACACATCCATGATTGGTCCTCATTTGCTTGTGAGTAATTACATCATCGTATTCAAATTACATGCAAGGGACTGGTATGCAGTAAAAGTCCATTTCCAGCACTGGGTGAGTCACTCACCCCTAGGCTAGTGAGAGTCTCCATCTCCTCCAGCATATCTGGCCAGTGTTGAGGCCATTCTCGCTTGATCATTTCCACTATGATGCGTGAGAGGACGTCTTTGATGTGGCTCTCCTCCTCCAGGATAGCATGAGTTCCCTGATGAGATTCAAAACAGGTATCAGAGAGGTGTCTACTGTTCTAACATTCAGGAAGACTTAACATCTGACAGATAGCTCATTTGAATGTCAGCCAGTTCTGGTACATTGATAACAGCCTCTCTATTACACTGTCAGACTTACATTCAACAGCTGCATAGCACAGTCCTTCAACTGGACTTTCTCTTGTTGTGGCATGTTGTTCCATCTGAACCTGCTCTCAGACAGAAGAGAAAAACAGTGTTCTTTCAACTTCTGAAGCATGTTGCTTTTATCATGTAATCACGTTATACTTTATTTAACATGTATAGCTATACTCACTTGACGACATGTTCCAGGATTTGCAGACCAAAGTGCCTCACTACAGCCGTCTGGGATTTTTCAGCTAGTCGTAAGCCACACGGGACACAAAAAGAGCACGTCTCTTTGAACTCTTCACAAAACTGTTATGAAAAGAGCAGCTTGTCAAATTATAGACAGTGAGCTAAATGGTCCACATTTTCAATGACATTAAAATTGTGTTTTATGTTATATTAAATGTTATATTACAAATGTAACTGTCGTGGTAAGAGTTTACAGTAGCAGCTACCTGAACAGCATTTGACATAACTGCATAGCATGGAGCATAAAGCTAAGTTGCCAACTACAAATAATGAGGTGCAACATTTCCATTAGTAACATAGCTGGCCTTCCTAAGTCGAGCCTCTAGTCATTCGTCTTCCATGAAGCCTCCGCAGAGCCATCAGTACTACAGTTACTGTCATCCCCATGAATGAATGGTCTAACAGTCGGCGATGGATGTGATAATCATGGCATGCTAGTTGCTAGCACCTAGCTGTCATCGCTGCTAACTTAGCTACAAGTAAATGAACTGTATAAGCGGTTCTATTGTTGCTAACGCTACTGACGAACCTGTATTTTCTATTTCAGTCAAGTAAACACTTGCTTTCAAAACAACATTCCACTAAATGTCAAAATCAGCTAGCTAATATTAGCTCGCTAGCTAGCATCTCCAACCCATCACGATGCTACCTTTAGGGCCTCCAGTCTGTATATTTGGCTTGTTTCTGCATCCATCATCACATTGACAGCCTTAATAAGCTGCTCACACATGGCAGCCACCTGATCAGCCATCACTTCACGTAGCTTCTGAGTATAATAAGACGAAAGCGAGTGTCACCCTTATGCAAAACACTTGCAGGACAGAGGACTGCGTGCGCCTTAAAAACCACCAACGTCTCGTGCTGCCTGCGCGCTGGAACCTTTCGCTCGCCGTTGACGAGGATTTCTGGGAGTTGGTGTTCCAAGCGCCTCTAGCTTAAGATAATCTATGTTTTAAATGAGGGATCACTCATTAGTAAAAAAGGTTCCACCTCTTCTGGTCTGAGAAAGCACAGCCATAGCGTCCGATGTGGTACTTAAACAAATTGTTATTCTCGAATATTACTCATTGCAAAAACGTCAGTTTTAGCTCTGGGTGTTATAATGTTCTCGGTCTGTGTGTAATGTTGTCGAAATAAACCCAGATGGTTTTAATGGGGGGATATGTACAACAATAGGGTATATCGCTCAACTTTTCATTTAACGCCAATACATTGTGAGCAGAGTGAGAGCTCTTACTTCTCCTCATCTCTGATTTAGCCCACGTCCCTCTCTGTCCTTTCCTCGTACATTTCCTTATTAGTTACTGATATTGTTGACCAACTGAATTATCTCGAAGTGCGGTTACACTTGTGTGAAAATAAAGAGTTGTTATTTCGCACAGAGTAAAGGGGACAAGCTTCATAGTACCAGACAAGTCCGGCGGGCGGTGTTTTCCTTTATCCAATAGGAGGCGGAGCTTGAATTCCAATGTGGAATGAGTTGCTCTCACTACGTCACTCTGGGATAGGCTGCAACCTACCGAGCAACACTGTCAACGGGGTTTCGGAGTGAACAACTATCTTCGGGCAAGTATAACCGAGAAAACATCAAATTATTACCGGATAGCTTTGTTTGTTTTGTTTTGTTGTCATTTGTAGTATCCGACCAAAATACGAGTTGTTTGATAAATGCATCGCTCTCACAGCGAAGCTACAAACTTCCAAGCGATGCTCGAACAACTACAGCGGAAACTTTGTCGTGAAGGCCTCGTTATTTGTTGCAACAGGTCCACGGCAGAAAATACAACTGGCCACAATAGTGTTTTTAAATGTTTTGTATTTTGGTTGAATTCAGCCAACAGCGGTGTACTGTGTTTTGAATGCAGGACAGGACCGAAGCAGCAGGAGAAAGTCGCCTTGCCCGTCGCGGGTTCAGGCTGCGGGATTAAAGTGATCGCAGTCCCATCGCTTTCGTCGGAACTACCAGTGTGGGATTCATGCTCTGTGGGTTAAATGCGGTACGAAGCTAAAATGATGCCGGTGAGTTTGTTTCTTTTACTAACAAGTAACTACTGCATTCTGTCGTCGACACATAACACCGTACATACATTGTTAATACTGTACCTGGACATTTAAATGGACGTGGCAAGTTGATGCAGTTGCTACCTGTGTGGCTTTCTCCACCTCGACTGCAGCCCAGGCTTCTGCTGTGGAGTGGATCATTTCAGTCGTGTGTTTGTGTGAACTGCATATATTGTTACATGTCATTTACTTTGCTGTGTGGGTTATTCAATGCACACACGGTTAACTTGCATGTAAATCGTGAAACCAGTCAACATTTTCCTCAGCAATATGCCTTTTTTCTAGACTGTCTTACACATTATATTTATGTATGGCCTATCTCTAGACACTTAACGAGCATCTGACAAGCTTGTCATTATCTTAATTACCCATGCATTCAATCACTCCATCTGTTCAGTTGTAGACTTTATAATATGTAGCCTACACATCCAACCTGCTAAGATCACATAACAAGCTACCTGTCAAGTCTGGCTGGCACTACACTGTCTTGGTTCTGGACTGCTGCCATGCCATCATCATCATCAGAGCTCCATTGCTTTTACTGCAGTGCTAGGCTCCATCTCTCAAGCACTTCCTAGAGAGGGCAGTGGTTTGTGGGTGCTGTAGAGAAATCATCCCAAGAAATTATGATTGTGACAGGTGGATGGTTTTGAATGATGCAGTCTTCCTCATTCTTAGTGACTATTAGCCTGCTGGCGGCAGAGCAAAGTCCAAAGAAGCCTGTGAAGTGGAGGGAGGCTGGATGGGGTGACTGGTTAGCGTTCAACCCAGCAGAATTCTTAAGGCTGGGATTGATTTACCTGAGGGTGTCATGGTCAGAAGGATGTTTAGTTTGTAGAAGAAGGGACAGCCCTCATCTGAGTGTTAACGTTTGCAACACTATGATATTTTTGTGTTTCATCTCTGGTTAATTTTGGATCTTGTTTTTTTTTTGTTGAACTGTGTTAAGTTACATGGTGTACTAGGTTATACTTTGTTAATGGTGGTGTTCATTATGACAAATTGAAAGAATGCTTCATTTTGTGCGCACGTGTGCTCAGGGTCTGCTAATGTCCGTCTTCTCCTCTCAGACCTCCCCTTCCAGTAAAACAGCTGGATCAGGGAATTAATCATCTTAACAGTGGAGAGTGGAGACAGAGTGGTATTGGGATGACTCCTGTTTGTTGCGTGACCTAGCTCTGCTATTCTCACATAGTCATTTGTTATCACCAAGCTACATTCTCATGGACATCAATAATTGGCACGCTGACATGTTTTTCTATGAGATCTCTCTCCCTACAGGCCACACAAGACCATGGCCATTTCCTCCCTCACCCACTCCCCTCACCCAAGTATATGTGTGTGTGTGTTTGAGTGAGATATAGCCTGGCCCTTTAACGTGTCTGTGCTGTCAGCCTGATCAGCAGAAAATGGTCTCTATATAGCCATGTCTGACATGATGCATTGTCTGAGCCTGTACAAATGTCCCATGACCCTGCTTGTACAGGCCAGGGGCGCGTGGGGAGTTTGAATGTAGTGCCATAATTGCTGGTTGGGATGGTAAATAGGGGGTCACTGTTTCCCGAACACAATGAGTTCCAGGGACTCTTTTACGGCATATTGTGGGAGAGCACATTGTGTGTGCCTGTGCACCCTGATAAGGGATGCTCGCCCTTTATTGAACCATTACAAGGTGCAACTCTTACCCTGATTCACTGATATCGCCAGTCAAACCAGTCTTTGTTCTGCTGATGTTGATTGATGCCTCATTTTGTTTAGCCGTCCCTGCTGGTTTATTAGTCCATATTTCACTCTGGTGTACTTTTTTTAAAGATAAATAATATTCATCAGACTATTTGGCAAAATTTGACAAAAATAAATTCTATTGATTCTTTGTTCTCTGTTAGCAAGGTTATATGGGCTGAGTTTCCCCAATGTTTTGGATTTCAAATGTTGCAGGGGCAAATCTTAGAAATAATTTCCTCATTCTTCTCCCATGGCAAGAATTTCTTGATGTGTAGATTTTCAAGCAGATAAAAATCTGTGTGCCTGGCCTGCATATTTAATTGTGGTTTGTTTGACCACAGACATATTTTGCTGTACATTGTCTGGCTTAGACCACAACAAATCTCACTATTGCTTGACTTTGTGGTGGTGTTATGATGGTGGGGAAATGAGGTAATGCTCTGGGTAGCCTGGCTTTACTGTGTATGTCAACAGAAACCTGAGCAGGCTTTCTCTGCGGCCACCACAGGCTTTGTGTTTACTCTGTGGGAGGGTCTCTGGTAGTTACATAAGCAGACAGTCACATCAGGGATAGCCAAGGACATACAACGCCAATGTTTTGAACTTCCATCTGCTTTTAAGAATAATTTATTATAAAACTCAACCAATTTAGAGTGGTTAAAATAGGCTTGTGATTGCTCGGGCAAAACTCCCATCCCAGCAAGCTCTTTATCTATGTAATAACTCCATAGGACTGAGTGCTGTACTACATTTTGTATGCAAGGCTGATATACTGATGAGCAAGCAGTATTTGTTATGGGGAAAAAAGGAAAGGCCCTATTCCACCTAGAGCTCACGGATGGATGAAAGCTTATCTGAGCCTATCATCCACAACTGGTGATCTAACATCACAGCTAAATAAATGTTGTGAATGTGTTGTCTTATACTGCACAGTCCCCTAATGCCACATAATACCAGTGTCACAGAGAAAACACACCAGTCACCTGAGGTATCGGCTTACCTGCCTTGGAATATTGAGTGACTGACATCTGTGAGGAATCCAGGTGAAAAGGGGAAGTGCACTTTAAAGTGGTACAATTCCAGAAAGACACCCTTTCACACAGTGAGGACATTGTGACAGTAATTTCTGAGGCTGAAACACTAGTCTACCCTTGGGGAGCAGAGAGGCCACGGTTGAAGCGTACCAGGGGTGGTCTGGGAATCAGCCTGCCCTGAAACTAGTTAACACTTCTGGGAAACTCGCACCCTCCCTCCATTTACCCACTCCCCTGCTTCACTGAGCTCTTTCTTCTGCATATGACAGATTAGACGCCATAAAGCCATTTCTTCAGCGTCCATTGTGTGAGGAAACCAATTAGTGTAATTTTCCCACATTTTGATTGGCTAGCTCTTGCCTTTTTAGTTTTCCTCCCGAGATTTGGTTTGATAAAGGATTGGTTTGCATAATTCCAATACAACTGGCCACATATTTTCACTATTCTGTTTCAATTTACCATGTTTAGTTATTCCAGTGGGTCCAAGTTGTGAAGGCTACAAGCCTCTGAGTGAATTCATCCAAGCAGTGCGAGTGCTTGGAAGGAAGATACATCCTCTCCCTTCTGCTTAATTTGGACTCCCATTTCCTTATCTCTCACAGGAAGCACAAAGTTTGAACCGTCACATCAAGTAGACCAGGAACAGCAGAGTACGGCGAGATAGCAGATTATGAAATGATAGGCTAAGCACTGCAGTGCAGACAGAGAGAGGAGGTTGTCTTGATCGAAGAGTCACAACTCGCTGCAGCTTTAGGCCATGTTTAGACGACAACGGTTTCTAGATGAAACGGGAACGTTTTATTGCGGATTAGCCTTCCGTTCCCATGACAACGGCGTTTTCGGCGCCTGAAACGCAAGCCTTTTAAAAACGGGTCCCAGAGTGGAATTATTTTAAAACGCCGTCTTTGCTGTGTCGTGTGAAGTGGCAAACCGCAAGTCTTGGGAAAACAGTGACGACACGGCCCCACGTGGGGCATGCATATAGAAGAATATAGGACAGACATGCGCAAATAGAAGAACAACAATGGCGGCCAACCAACCTGTGTTTGTGTTGCAAACTCTGCAGTTTATTAAAGCTACTCCAGCAAAGTGTAGATTTGAGAATAAAAACAGCAATTCAAATTCTCTCAAAATGTGTTTAATAGCTTGTTTCAAGTTCAGCCCATTCAATCTCTCTTTCTCCGTGGTTTAGAATGATCAGCTAGGTTTCACTTTGATCACGTGACCACAAGCAGAAGGGAGGGGGGATTTCGCCT
>OMLI01018631.1:0-11732 GCA_900302605.1 Rondeletia loricata
TCCTTTTCTATCTGCACAGAAGGCTCTGTGTCATCCCTTCTTCTCTCAGGTGAAGTTTGAAGGACATGTTTGGTTGTTTTCTATAGAAAACAGGAACAAGATTTGTCTTCAAATTATTATGAACCTGTAAAAATACTGTTATTCTGTGCTGCTATGTCACATTCCCAGAGGAGTCATTTTAATGGGAGAGGGCAGAGCCTGCCAGACCAAAGAAGGGGCAAACAATCACTGTAGGACTTAAGATGTGACCGTTTCTCAGTCATCCCCTCCCCCGCACACACACACACACACACACACACGCTTACCATGACAAATAGCCTGTGACGTGCCTCTGTGAACATGGCACGGAAGGGTCCACTCCCTCTCCCTAGGGCTGATAAGGCAGTGTGGTCTGCCAGTGGACGGCACTCTGAACATCTTTTCACTGGATGTGAATACGACTGCTTCCAGTTCCTCCAGTGACTCGTTTTACCATTCTAGCAGCGGTCAAGAGGTGGAGGGTAATCAAAACACAGAAACATCGTTTTATATGTCTTTCTGTCATGCTCCCCTGACCCCAAGCTTAACGTATAACCTGACCTAGTGTCTTCAATCTGAGTGTGAGCAAAAGACAGAGAAGGATGAAGAGCGGGAGGAAACAACATCTACGGCTGGTAGCTCTGAAACTAGACAATCAGAATTCATGATTTAATTCACTTCAGCAGATGGTCAATCGTATCACTTCAACTGAGGTCCAGGAAATAAACCAGGGTTCAGGGTTTGTTAGGGTGGATTCCCCCAGACGAGGCAGGAAAACCCTATAATTAAATGATGATTACATCCCAAGGACTGACATTGGACTCTATTACATCCAGACAAGGGCTTGGAGTGTGAAGATTTGTTTGCAAGGTTAATCATGGTGAAGAGTGGCTATATATAACGCACACAGAATGAGAAAGGGTGTTACTTTTACGATTATGATTTAACTGGATAACCTAACTTATGACTTCACACAAAGTACTGAGCAGCCAGTGCCAGCCAGATAAATACACCAAGTCCTTTTTGTAGGAATAACAAATTCCTTGTCAATTTTGACAACACTGAATCGTGTTCGTATGTTTATTGCCAAGGGGGAATTATTTAGAGAGTTCTGCTCCTCTTATGGAAAATCTGAGAGATTCCCTTGGATGTGAGTCTGACGTGTTCAGGGTTTGAGTTATTCTGAAGAGGTCTTCTGGGCTTTGGAGGGAGCAGGAGAAGAGGAGGAGAGGAATCCATATTAATGCAATAAACTTACACCATCCTTGTTTATTCAGATGGTTTCCCTCATGTTTAAGAGGGAGATCAAATGGGCACATCAATTATAAATTGTCCATAAACGTTACTGATGTGGGGCTCGCTCTCTGGATTGTAGAATAACTCAACTCTATGGCTCCAGTGGGCCTTTGGACAAACATATCTGTGACGGTGGACAACAAAGGCCAAATGCTCCCTCTGCTCCTGGCATTTCACGGAGCTGGTTCTGAATCCAGGCTCTGAATCCAGGCTCTCCCAATCCATACCAGACACCCATTCTACTCCAGACCTCTCTCAATTTTAATAGTGTAAATCAACAGTATAGAATATCTCTATATCAATCACTTGTATCTTTATTAGTTGGCCTACCTGTACAGTCCACCGATTGGTTGCAGCTCAAATTCACAGATCCTCCTAAGTTCCATAAAACTCCTGGCTCACACAACATCCAAACAGAGTTTTCACGTCGACCGACTTAATTCTTGGATATGACTTCGGTTCACATATCTCACTTTGGTTTGCAGAGAATAACATCATACACAAGAGACCCTAAGATCTCCTCCTCTTCGACTGAGTGAGGTGGACAGGGAGAAGTAAAGGCAACACTGATGGCTCACACATGTGGCTTTATTTCAGAGGCTTTATTTCAAATAGCAAGGAGGTCTGCATGTGGAGCGACATAAGGCATGACTGGGTGTGTAAATATGCACAAGGTGTTGATGTAGTGCCGAGCGCGTACGCACAGCCATGCATACATCCTCACACACACAGACACAAATACATACACAGAGCGCTACATGAGCTTCTCCCAAGGCAAACAGTATATTAGTACCACATGTGTGTAATGGTGTCCTCAACCTCCTTTTTCATGCTCCGTCATCCTGAACGTCAGTAGATAGCCCAATACAAACCTTCTGACATGGACTTCATGGGGCTGTGAAACAAGCCAATCATTTTCTATAAATTTGACAATAGATTTGATATGTTTTGATTTCCTAGCACTGAAAGGGCCAACTTTAGAGTCTGGGGTGCACAAGACTTTAATGAGGAGTTATCTTCCTTCCTGTGCAAATGTATTAGAATCCTTAGCCAGTACTTTTCCATTCCCAAACCTGATAATGGCAGAACCAGGGCCCAGTGAGGTGGACATTACAGCGTCTCTGCCAGGTCAGTACACATGTTAGAGTTCTCCACTTGTGTAATTTTGGAGGAAAAACTGCTCTTATATCCTCACATATTCATATTAACAAGGTCACCTCTATGGCTCAAGCATCAGTGTACTTGCTTCTCTCAAAGCATCTTTCATTTCTCACCTAAGACCTAAATAAAGATGTGACATACCCAAATATTGTCTCCATCATCGACAACCTTTTAACTCACAACCAACATCACGACCGACGTAACTATATCTTCATAGTTCATAGACCAGGTTCAAAGAAATCACACACAATACATTTAAAGTAGTCATTTTTATATATTTGTATATATTCATATATTACACATTTAATACAGGCACAATGAGAAATCATAAAGTGAAGACAAAAAGTGGCTGAGATATTGGTAAAAATTTACATTTCATGAGAATCATTTACACAATTTTGCTATTTAAAAACTCTGTTTAATATAACATACAAAGTAAGAATGTGAAAGTGACCAAAAAAAAACCAGGATCCTTGGAAATTTATTTTGAATGTTTTGTAGAGACAGCAAGAACCAGCTTGCTAATATCGAATACAAGTACATGAGCTGTGTACTCTTTCTGTATTGGGCTTGTCTCACCAAAAACATTGTTATAATTAAGAGTCACCTTTGATGACAGAGAACACAGAGAACACAGAGAATCCCAATTTACATGTTGATTTCTCACTACCTTACAACATTTGGCTGATTAAAGTACAAAGTGAGATACAAAATTTAAGTTATAGAAACTGAAGTGGAAATCCCCATCATCCATTTCAGCTTAGCATCTCTACGTTACTATTAAAGGCTTAGTCTTAAACCAGGTGCAGATCTCCATTAAAAGAATCATACAAAACACTGAAAAACATTTAAAAAACGGATGATTCAGAATATTCCATACCCTAATACATATAATCATCCTGGCCAGATATGAGGACTGCAAATCAAATAAATCACCAGCCATCAGTTTCCAAGGTAGACATCAGATGAAGTATGGAGATGGGTTTAGGCACACAAGACTAAATCACCTGTAAACCAATCAGTGAATCAGAAAAGGGAGCCATGTTTGATAGCACTGAGGAAAGGGTAAGAAATAAGCCTGACATGAAAAGTCATCAAGTCCTATCTGAGAGGTCCGTTGGCCATGTGATGCCCAGTGCATGAAACTCCTGCTGGTGCACCCAAAGGTCTATTTGCAATCACAGCTTCCACAAAACTAATCACATCTCCAGTTGTCACATTACAACTTATCTATCAATTTAATGTACACTGGTGACAAGATGTGTTCAACAGAAAATGTGTCCTAAATTGAATGCAAAGTAACTGTAAGATAAAGTCTGTCCTTACTCCATCAAGGAGAAGTACAACAGCCTCCACAGCAGTAGCCCTCCATTAGTATAAGAATGAACACTCACTGTTGTACATGGTCAGCACCAAGAACCAAACATGGCAGTACTGTGGCACCATACTATCTAATCACAGTCAGCAACACTGGATTATTCAGTGTTGGGTATTTTTTGATAAGGCATTTTCAATAATTAATTTATGCTACTGCTCGCCAACGCCATCTATTATACAGTGGGTATATGAGAGATCAAGGTCTATTGACAAATATCACATAGAAAAAGACGAGTTATAAAAGAGTTCAATGACAAACCTCGTCACAGAAGGCAAACATGACTCGTTCATTTCTGGAAGACAGTTGGGTTGTATAAAGTGGAGGCATTTTCCCTTCAACATCCAAATAAAGGAGTATAAAACATGGTGCTATTCCCATTAACTGTGCTGTAGTATACAAAAAGATTAGAGAAAAGTTAGATTAGGCACATTTCTCCATTAATAGGGCAAAAAAAAGTGTCATTTTGATAAAAATAAAATACTAATAAATCAACTACCAGTTTGAAAAAGTCTATGGTGAATGCAGGTGAAGTTTTACCTTCACACTTATCAAGGGTAATGTCCTTTGAATGTTTTTTTAAAGCATCTAACATTTGACACAATGTTTATCTTTTACGTGCAAGACTGCCGAGCGTTTCTTTTCTTCAAGAACATGAACGGCTTCATAATTAAGAAATGCCAGCCTTAACTGAAACAGGAATTTACATGAAAGAAAATGTCCAACTTTAAAAACGCCTGTGATGATCATAGACCCCATTAGGGGTGATTGTTTAAAAACCCCATGCATTTTCCCACAGAGAAATGTAGGTTAGATCCGGAAACCCAAATTCGGGGAAAACAATGACACACTTTTGTTGCCCACAGTCAGAGGAGGCACTGAGGTCCGATTTTTTGCATTTGTTTGAAAGCACTTTAAAATGATTTTAAAGATATGAAATCAAGCTTGTGCCACAAGTGTGTGAGAGAGGATTCATATTGTTTAAGACAGATTCTACCTTCATTGCACGTGATCAAAATAGAGAGAAATCACAAGGGAGAAAAGACTAAATCAGTAAGTGTAACTGAGTTGAGAGTTGAGTCTGGCAGAGAGAGAGAGTATTCAGTGTTAATATTTACAGTGCAGAGGGAGAGAGGGGGGAAACACGTGTTAATTCATCTCTTCTACATCTTCTTCCACCCTTAATGGTTTTGTTTTATATTCCTCATAGGCTCTTGTAAAAATGAAAATGAGAGAAAAAAACAGCATCTAAAAATGGCCGGAAAGATTGTTAGTGCACATTTTTTTCTTTCTTTTTTTATGATTTCAAATACAATATAGATTTATATCTAATCCATAAATTGTTTCTGACTATACAAAAGTGAATTGATCAGAAAGCGCTTCATCTCATCTATACATTTCCTGAAAGCTTATCTTAGTTTTCTTTTATTTCTTTTCTTTTAAACAGTGTTCAATACTCAGTGCTGCTTTACTGTAGTGAGATTCTCGCTTCCCAGGTAAAAGCACATTTAGACAACTGCGCTCAGACGGATCCAGAGGTTCAGGAGGCGTTGCAAAGTTTGCACGTTCGACCTTATCCAATTTTTCTCTTGAGAATCTGAGTGGTGGGCCGCCTCAGCAATCTGCCATATAGCGTCCTAGAAAAAATTAAGAAAAAAATGATGCGTTAAATATAACACTATGGTATTCAGGAAGTGATTTCATCGGAAATTCTTCAAGTGGCATTCAGGTAAGTCCAGATGGAGAACCGTGCTACATACCTGTGGCAAATCTCTTCTTGCTGAGAGAAAGTCTATATCCAGCACCCTGCAGCTCCATGTCCACTCCTGACAGGGTGCTCCCCTCGCTCATGAACTGCACTGCCAGAGTGGTGGGGGTCGATGGGCCATTTGACAGTTCAAACTTAGCCCTCAGAGACCCAGCGCCTGGGGTCAAACACAAACAAATACAGTCACTTGCCATCGGCCCATCCGACTCTCTTACTCACCGTACACATTCTCTAGAACTAGGAATCAAACAGGCAGTCGTTCATGGCAAATAAAATTGGGGGAAACAATCTGTCAATGAGAAATGTTTTTCCTTGATTCGTTGTTGAATCGCAAATGCATGTGAACTTCTTCCTTTACCTTCATTCTCAGACTTTTCTGAGATGTCATTCAGCTTCCATAGAAATTTATTCTGATCTGAATTCCTGAAAGGGAAGAATGAAATAACACATTTAATACAAGCCACATTTATTCAACAAGAGAAACATTTTCTTCAGTATTTCACAATGCAACAGTCAAGTTTTGTCTTCCTGCTGACACAACAAGCTCCACTTCTCACCAGATGGCATTGGGGAGAGAGTGCACGTTGGTGACCCCTCCATCAACAGGCACTAAGATCTGTACACTGGCGAGCGGCCCAGGGGAGGCCATGGACTCGGGGTTGTAGCGGTAGTCTACCCGCAGGTCTGTAGTGCTCGGGGTACACTTCCAGTATACGGCCAGGTTAAGAGGAGTGGAATGGATCCCATTAGACAGCACCTGAACACATGAGTACAGTATAACTGTCCCACTTTACAGTTTGAGTTTGAGCGATAACAGTAATGTTTCAGATATCCTCACTGGCTCCCCTGTAATGAGACAATGAGAACATGCTTGCGATATTCTAGTGTAAAATTTGTAATACAAAACTCTGAAGTTCAAATAAGTAGGTCAAATCCGCTGTTATAGTTTTGACACAAACATATTTTGTTGGTTTGGTGTGCTAAAGCAAAAAAAAAAAAGGAAAAAAAGAAGCTAAAAACAGAACTCATGTTATTCCAATAATATTGGAAAGCTCAGTCACTATTTGTGCACATGAACAGCTGTCTCCCAAAACCAGATTTAAGAGGAACAAAGATTTGTGATGCCATCAACAGAAACGTTCTTGAGCTGCTCCACTGACTGAGCTTTGTTTCATTACAATTCTAAACCAGACAATTTCCCCATATCTCCATATCTCCATAAAATCCCACAAAGTACTGAACATAAAGTGAGTCTCCTATTCACTGTCAAGAGAGAAGCTCCAAAAAGTGGTGCTTCATCACGGGGTGGCAGGACGGCCTAATGGGTTAGTGAGGTCGTCCCGCAACCAGAGGGCAGAGGTTCGATCCCCTGCGTGGCCACGCCTCCTGAGCAACATACTGAACCCCACCCTGCTCCAGGGGTGTCACTCTAGCTGGCTGAACCTGCACCCCAACCAAAGGGTGAAAAGAGAATCCAATTTAAATATCACAGACTAGTCTTGGCTCTCTTTTCTAGATTTGGGTGACTTGTTCATGTACACAAATCTACACTAAACGATGTAAGACCACTGGAATAACATACTTACTGTTGTATCTCACCCCCACCCTAATGGCTGTCCTCTTCTTTGCCTGTGTAACCTTGTTTTTGTGTCGTATTTGTCTTGATTATGAAGCACTTTGTCAACATTGTTTTTAGAAATCACTATATCAGTAGTTATTATATCTGGATTATGTTTTAGGCTAGATTTAGGCTTCACTGACCTGGTATTTCAAGATGTCCACATTATAGTAGGAAGCTGAAGGATTCTGATCTGAGGCTTTTCTGAGGTAGGACGTAAGTGCTTGCATGTTGAACCAGAAGTCCTTGGAATTTGAGTCACTTTGGGAAGGATCACTAGATAAAAGACAAACAGTCACACACACGCACACACACACACAGACACAGACACAGATGGGGATGATCAGATGTGTAAAGCTCCAATACCTTGGAAAAAATGACCCTGTTATAACCAACCAGCTATTAAATCATGAATTCCATTTGATTCAATTAGTCCAGCCATGTGGTCTTGGGATAACCCGGAGGAACCAGAGCGAGAAACGAAAAAACTAAACAAAACATTAAAAGACATCCTCCTCCTTATTCTTCTGGAAATGATTTGAACTTTGACAGGTGGCATGTTTGAACTTTTAAAATTGGAACTAGCCTAACCACCAAATTAAGTGACATTTTGAAAGTTGTCCTTGTATGTGAAGTACAATATACTGTATGCACCTTTGACTGAGACCAAATAGGTGTGCGTGGACAAAAAAATTCATTTTACTGAAATAATGTACCAATGGTCTGTAGATGAGGAATAGCTTACTGTTACATTAAGCTTTAACGAGAGGTCAAATAATGTATGCTAAATGAAACAGCTGCTATCTGAAGGCTGGTGTGACTGCTCTGCTGTTTTAGGGAGTGAAGTCTTCAAGAAGACACATGGGCTGTTGAGAACCTGACTGTTGAAGACTGGTGGAAAATATTTCTCAGGCAGCCTAATGATAGGTTTATGTCAGAATACTAATTGAATTTCCTCTCACTGACGCAGTCTACTGTGCCTCGATTCTCTACCTATATCCCCCCATCATGTCCAAACCCCTCTTTCACTTCACCACGACTCAGACATGTTCTTGTCTAATCCACTCTACAAGGTTCTTCATTTGCAATGTACACCTGTTTGTTTGTAAGTCAGATGTTTTGTGATGAATATTTCTGAATGCCTTACCTGTATAGTAGCTGTTGGTTGGGGAGGATCTGCTCCAGCTTGCTGATGTTCTTCAGTCTGAAGGTGAGCATGGCTGGGGAGGGGTTGGTGGTGAACACCTTGATGATGCCCATGGGGAAAGACAGGGTCATGTCTCCTGTGATCTTCACAATGCACCTGTGGAATACAGACGAATTAAAATGAATTATGTCTTAGGTCTGCACTACTGTAACTGGGTACGAGACTACACTCCACATATTTGGTCTAATTATGGCTAGTCCACTAATCTGGTCTTTTTATAAAGGTCTACCCATGGCCTGCTGAAAGTAGATACTGAACCTGTTTTATGGTCCAGTCCAATACAGTGGCTCTAGATTCCAGGGTAAACACATCTCCACCTCCACTATTGTCAGTCTTAATATATATCTGTATACTACTACTCAGTACTAGCCTACTACTAGTTTAGGTCCAGTTTCACTCATCTAAACTGGCTAGCCCAGTCTTGGTTTAGTTGGGTTCCAGACCAGGCTGTGGTGGTATGGTCCACGGCGAGTCCCAAACTTGCCCTGTGTCTCCGCTGCATTGCTTATGAAATGTTCCATTTGCTAATCCTTGCAAAAATAAGCCATTTGCACAGCAGCAATTTAACAGCAGTTAACCAATAAAAGGCTGTATGTTTTCTCTGCCCCAGACTATAATCTGCCCCATGTAGCTTATCCACTCTGAAAGAATGGTGTCAGCCTAACGCAAATCTAAAACATTCCACACACGCACAGAGAGAGGGAGATGGGCTACTGCAAGAGGCACAACCAATGGTCCACTGTGTGTGAGTTGTGTGTAGCAGTAGTGTAATTTGGACTGGGTGACACACAATACTTTTTGTATGCAAGTCATAATATGTTGTATGTGTTACACTTGGAGCTCAAATATGGACACAAATGTGTACGTGTGTAGGGCCACGTTAGGGCCTTTGAGCAGTAGGAGGTCATGTGAGACTCACTTAGTGGGATCAGCTCCTTTGAAGTAAGCATTAACTGACTCTGTGAAGGCCACAGCAATGGGCAAAGCATCTTGGGATGCCAGGGTCACAGGGCTGGGACCGCGAGACGTCCCTGAGAATAAGAAATGTACACAGTTGCAGTTCTGTTGATTAGACTGCAATGAAGACTTTCGTGACAATGTGGTTGGAGGTTCACATCAAAATTAGGGAGTCTGATCATGCAAAGATGCATTATACAACTAAGAATATGTATATTGTTGCGTTTCATTAAGCCAGTCATTCAAATACATCACAGATCAGTACATTCTGTTATTTTAGGAGTAAACAGAAATCAGGTAAATTTGCTAAATTCCAAGAAAGGACATGCTAAGGCTGCTGTACCTAAAATTGATTATTAGATTAGATCAGACTGACTTCAAACTTGACAATCAGTTACAGACATAGCGTACAAAAATGAAGGTCAGCAAAACGTAACATTTAAAACTGTATTACTTTTGCAAACAAAACTCAACCATGTTAGGAGTTGATGCCGTTATGCTGTAGATAGAGAGACAAATGTGAGAGACAAGCTGAAAAGGTGAATATGGAGAGCACCCAGGACACGGTCAGAGGAACGCAATCATTCCTAAGCAAATATCCAATTATCCATCCAGCCCATCCAAGAGACTGGTGTTAGTATTAGTTAAACAGAGGGGTGAGTCCTGTTGTATTAACTACAACCCTACCTGCTGGCATTTCACACCGCTTCTCAAAGGCAGGCAGCTTCGCTATGAACACATCATCCTCTTTACACGCCAAATTAAATGCATAAAGAAGAAAAGAGGAGATAAACCAAAACCCACAGAGCACAAACGTGAGGTGAGATGATGCTGAGCAACAGTAGTAGGCCAGTTCCTAAATGTGATAGTGGCAGGTGAGCCCTAAGCTGACAAGGCTGATATGGTTGCACAGAGATAAACGAGAAGCTAACAGGCCTTAACGATGACAGGGGAGAGACGATGAGTGTGAGAACCATGGAAAGGAGTGTCTTTTAGAGAAACGAGAGTTGGGAAAGGCAGACTCACTTTGGCTTAGCAGAAAGAGAGGAGAGGGAGAGAGTAGCTCTGGCTCTGGAGAGGAGAGGAAGGGAGCATAGGTATGCTCGGGTCCTGTAAGGAGAGGAGTGAAGGAAGGAGAATGAGGGGTCAGGGAAGGGAAGGGGAAACAAACACCACATTAAGGTGCAAAGACAAGGGCAGGTGGCAGGTTGGTGAGGAGTTGAAGGAGCTGAAGTAAAACAAGAATTAATGGACGGGACAAGAAAGGGGAGATTCTCTAGGAAGTAGGAGAGCACTGGTAAGCTGGGGAAGTGTGGCAGCTTGGGCGTGTCCTTACCAACAGTGGGGGTGTTGCTGGCACTGATTGAGGCGTTAGAGGACAGGGAGGAGGAGCTCTCTGCCCGGGCCAGTGGCGCAGCAGGAGGAGGGCTGGCGTTAGATATCTTGGGTGGGCTGAACGGCCGTACCTGATCGATTGCAATCAATCAAATCGTGATGGTAGCATAACCTTATCGTAGAGACATAATCTTCACAACATTGAATCTTTTCAATAAATGTTGACAATCAACAGTGTGTTCCTGCATTTACTCACAATCTCATTGATTCCTGTGAGTTTTCCAGTGGGGAGTTTGGGCCTGGAGGAGGGGCGCGGCGGGGGCACCAGGGCTCCGGCTGTCAGAGGGGTGGTGGGTCGGTTCAGTGCTGGCACTACACAGAGAGACACAAGACAGGATGAGCGGTCAGTGATAGTTCAACAGCATGGGAGTCGAGTAAGAAACAAATACAATGTACACACGTTAAAACAGTTATAAAAGTAGATGCAAAACCATCATGCATCAAAACCTCTATCGTGAAAATCATAACAGAAATCAAATAAAACACATTCCAAAAGGAAATTTTACAAAACAACAACACAAAGAAAAACACTCTTTGCAAACCAGGCAGTGAGTTAGATGAGTGTATGTCTCTAAAGCAAAATAATATTAATAATAAATGAAGGAAAACAACAAAATATGTAATATGACAATTTCAAATTCAAAACAAATTAACACAAAATTAGAACATACAGTTAAAGTAAAAAAAGAAAAACCAAACCTCAGGCATTAAACATATCTGCAGCATCAGTAATAGTGTTACCATTGAATATTTTGCTTGATGGAGCTGCCGCCTTTGTCCTATCTGTAATCACAGAGAAGACATCGGAGGAACAGGGGTTGCCGTCCTCTCTTACCCCACTGCTGCCCACCACTTTGTTGTAGGGGTCAGTGGAGTCATCAGAGAAGAAGCGGATTGACCTGCCAGTGCTGGACGGGGGCCTTGCCAGCTCCTTCGC
>OMLI01018635.1:0-12226 GCA_900302605.1 Rondeletia loricata
ATTTGTGTGTGTGTGTGTGTGTGTGTGTGTGCGAGTGTGTGCATGTGCATGTGCATGTGTGTATGTATGTTTGTGCATGCGTGGCATGTTGCCAGCAGATATTTGTGACCCTTCTTTTACTTCAGATATTTATGACCCCTCACCCTTTGAAAATACGTCTTCAAGTAAAACTACTTGGCGTATTCTTAGAAAAGGGTATTAAATTTGACTGATTTAAAGTAGTTGAATGGGAGGTCATTCAGTCAACTAAATCAAAGAAGTAAGCCCACTCTTTCTCTCTAACCTTTTCTTTCCTTCTATCTCTCTGCAACAGCAAATCATACTAGTATCCATGTTACCCGATCAGTCACATGATTCCATCAATCAGCATGTCATTTGTGCACAAATTCACTGCTGTCACTCTCCCCTCAGTATAATTTTGGCATTATTAAACAGGTAAAAGTCTTTACGTTTTTTATAAGTGAGGATTTGCTAAGTGAGCCCGAGAAGCTTCGACAATAAATCTGAAACATGGTGAATAAACACTTTGTTTTTAAAAAATCACAGTTTTTTGTTCTAACTGTACCTTTTGACCCACTAGTGAAGGCACATAGGGAATGTTGTTGGCAGCAACAGGGTGAGAGGCAAGATGAGGTCACTGCTGAGGTGTTTCTTCACTCATTCACTCGCATGCTCGCTCACACACACACACACACACACACACACACACACACCTCAGGACTACAATAAAGAACACGTTATATTAGAAGTGATTTGTTCTGATTTATTGTTCCCAGGGTGTCGTTATTTTCCACTTTGAATATGCCAATGTGTTATGAGGTGTAACTGTACACCCAAGAAAGGTGGCAACTGGCACCGGTTTCCTTTCTCTCTGGGCTCTTTGAAACACACACATGGCCTTGAGGAACTTTTCAAACTGCTCGTCAAAAGTGACCAAATATCCAGTGGATTAGAGCATAAAACCTGTTAAAAGCTGGAGGTCATTCATTAGGTGAGGCAATAAGTCCAGGTGACAAAAGACGCAGTCCAGTGGCAGAGAGACTGACACATTGACATCAACAACCTGGGACCATGACCCATTTCCCATTGACAAGAGGTGGTGTCGGCTTCAGAGGCTAATGTACCTCACAGCTACACCGTCCCATAAACAGGTTTTTACATGAGCTGTTTCAATAAGACTGTTATGGCAACGCATATAAGTTACAAAACCAGAAATGTCCCAGAGAGCCTTTCACTGCCCTCTTTTCCTCCACTTATATGGCCTAGGCCTAGACCTCAATATCTCTTGTTCCACTCCCTTTTTCTGCATGGCTGATGAGGAATAGTAATTGCAAAAAACCTCTGCCTCTGTTACTACATCCCTTCACTGTGGAATTCCTTTCCAAAATGCTATACTGTAAATCCATGTTGGGGGGAAAAGCACTACTTAAAGTTCAGCATTCAATATCTCTGAAATATAGAGGATCCTATCTGTAAAAGTCACTTTGTCTTAAGTTGCCTACTATGCTTTAAAAAGGACCTTATTTTTCTGTTTACTTTTCGCTATTAATGATTTTGTACGAGTATGAATCACTGTTTTTCAAATGGCGGATGTCTCATCTTGGAAAGAGACGCTCCTATTGTTCCCTGTCACTCTTCCACACCTGTTGCTGGAACTGAGCTGTGGCAGCCATACTGCAGTAACAGCAGCCCCCTCCCCTAAGCCCTTGTTTTGGGCATAGCCTTTGTAGCCGGCTGGACTCTCTCTCTTCTCCCAGGGCTATCCCACGGGCATTCTCCTGTTCCTAAATACCATATGTTTTTTCATGTTGAGCACATTAATAATTTCCTGCCCGTTATTCATTGACATTACAGTGTGTATCTTTGCTCGATGATTAATAGGCTGCCAAGTGTATGAAAAATGAATGAAATGCCCGAACTGGGCCTTGCACGATAAAATACTTCCTTTTTTGTCCTAGGGAGAGAAAAAAAACGCTTTTCTTTAAGCTATTTTGGCTGGAATCCACTGTATGAAAATGTATATGCCTCTTCCTGGAATGATAAGGCATGATAGTTTTAGCAAATGACAGATTATGGTTGGAGGGAAGTATTCAGAACAAAAGAAGGCATATCCTCCAGGGAAACATGAAGTAGGCCTGTGTTACCCTTTTCTCTCATGTCCATTATTTGCTCTGTTTTTCTGGAGTGCAGTCCTCTACTTTTCCATCTTTTATTATGATGCAGCTCCACAAGGCTTTAGTTTACTTTACAAGAATGATGAACCAGGCTGTTACATGCCCTAGCATAATCAAAAGAAAATAATGAATAGCCTGTTATAATGAATGAAACATAATCACACACGTGCCTATTGTAACCTGGAAATTGGAAAAGTGTGGGTAATACTATACCCTTAGTTTTGGTAATGATGCCTCCTGTAACTAAATGCAAGTTACATGTAGTCTATATGAGGCTCTTGTTGAGAAGCAAGAGTGTGAATCCCTTGAAAGCCCAGGGACACCAATGAGACGGCAGTGGGGATCACAGGAGGAGCTTGTGGATGGGAAAGGGAATCCACAAGTCTAGTAGGAAATGATACATAACGCGATTTGGGTTTTTTTTTATGAACAGAGCTGTCAGCGCCTTGGTGAGCCGTCCAGGATCCGGTCAAGTCCAAACTTGATCCCCGTGGGGACAGTGTGATCTGAGCCCGGCCTGTGCGCTGTTACAGCCAGAACAAACACAGCTATGTATAACTGCGCACAGCACAATTTGCCATTTGTGAGTGAGTGAGCAGTTAACTGGTTTTCAGGGGAGTCTGCTGTCTCCTCTGCAGCTGTCGTTGCCAACTGAGACAGGGAGAAGATTAAGCTCTTGGGGATATAGGCCTATTGGTTTTATGAATAGAAACCCAACCTAAAAGGTCTAGTGTGCAAGCAATAGGCCGCCTGCCGCCGGAATTCTCATCTGCAATTTACTATATCAAATTTAAGACCTCCTGTCCGTGCGCCTTGGACATGGCGTCGGCCAACTGGTCACTCAGCCTATAAAGAATGTCACTTTCAATTTAATTTGTATGGAATCTAATTTAAAAACAGGTTTAGTCTAGACTACACTTTGAAGCAAACAAAGACCCACATATAAACCGGGCCATAGAGCGTCTGGTAATAGGAAAAGTGCTGTTTTTTTGTTTTGTTTTTACATTCTTGCCAATAACAATGAAGACTGGTGAACAGGCTTTTGCTGTCAGAGTCCCCATAATCTGGAACGACCTGCCTGCCTTTAGGATAGCAGAATCATCTTTTATATCACTTCTTGAACCCTATTTTTTTATAGATTTACTTTTATGTGATGTCTTTTATTCCATTATTTTTTACAATTGTATTGTTTTTACCCTCTATGTTCTTTTTTGTTATTTATTGTTTACTTGTTTTAATTGATTCTATGAGAATGTTGTTTGCTTTTAGTTTTAAAAAGTGATATACAAATAGTTCATTTATAATAATAATAATTATTATGATTAGTAGTAGTAGTAGTAGCCTAGTAGTAGTAGTAGTAGTAGTAGTAGTAGTAGTAGTAGTAGTAGTAGTAGTAGTAGTAGCCTAGTAGTAGGCTAGTAGTAGTAGTAGTAGTAGTAGTAGTAGTAGTAGTAGTAGTAGGCCTAGTAGTAATAGTGGTAATAGTGGTGGTGATGGTAGTAGTAGCCTAAGCCCCGAGATTTGAAAGTACATTCCAGGAAGCTTACCTGCACCGGTGTCCTTGCTCTCCTTGCTCTCTGTCCCGGGCTCCTGAGCCTGCTGGTCGTTATCGCAGCTCCCCTGGTCCAGCCGTGCGTCAGTGCTGGAGCAGCAGTAGCGCAGCTCGCACTTCCCGCAGCAGATGATCGCGTCCTCTCCGTCAATCTTCTCCGGACACTGGAATCCCTCTTTCCAGACGCCCTGGGAGTCGTGCCAGCCGTGGCAGTACTCCCCGCTGGCTTTCACATCGATAATGACCAGGAGCAGAGTCACAATCACGGTGACAGACATCGGGAAACCTCCTCCCCACATCCTTGGCCAGGTCGCCTGTGGCCGCACACTGGCGCACTGAATGAGACAGTGAGGTTTTCACTCCCTCTGTCTAACCTGGTTAAGGGAGTGATACGGTGGATCAATGCGATAAAAGGAACACAGGGGATAAAGTGAGAGAACAACAAACCACTTCGAAGCTGTCATTTGCTAGGAGAATCCCATGCGTAATACAATAGATCCGACGTCTCCAAATGGCTCCTTCGCGTAGGAAAATATCCAAAAGTTGTCCAGAATACTCAAATATGGTATTAAGGGGGGAAATGGCCACATAAATTATATCGACCTAATCTTAACTGATATTCCAGTTGTGAGCCCTCAGAGCTCGGGGTAAATCCAGCACCAGGAGACTTAATGGATCTCCTCTGGCACGGCAGCGAGGCTGTTCATGTCTCCTCCTGAGCTGTGCTCCTCAAATGACTTTCCCCGGAGATGCAGAAACCAACACTTTGGAGCCTAATCCATAGGCGCACTCCTGTTGTCACTCCTGAGTCCCCTGACCACCAGCCCCATGCGCAAAGTTACGTTTTCAAACTTTAATGGCTTGGTCTGCATTGTTGGGCGTAAGAGTCAATAAACTAAGTCTAGGCCAGTCTACTCTAATTGAACTAAAGCGCGCAGAGCCTACCCTACTTTTGCGTCAGAAAGAGAGAGGGGCGTGTATAATGTCAGATCCAAACACACACCTCCCCATAATGATAATCCCTATTTTGGGTGTCAAGACACCCAAAATAAAATAAGACTTCCGGTTAAAACCTTCAAAAAATAGAAAATAAACTTACTGGAAGGCATGTTCCAACTTTTTGAGTATATAAAATACCAATGTGAAATTAAGAAGTTATTTAAGAGGCATATGTAGAAAATGAAAATAAAACTGCTGTTTTTCCAAAACGTCCGTTTCACAGCCAAACATAACGATGTTCGGTACTGTACACCCTACTACTTACTTATTATTTTTCCTAACGTGACCATTTTTACGCTTTTATTTTGAAGGCAACACATTTCATTTCCGGTCTTATAATGGCTGACTTGATCAGAATCAGAATCAGAATCAGAATCACTTTATTCGCCAAGTAGTTTTCACGTACAAGGAATTTGCTGTGGTTGTTGGTGCACAACATAAGATTAAGAATAATAAGAGTCAAAGCAGTAGTGCAAATATATTTAAAAAAATAAAAAATAATAAAATAATGCAGCTACTTCTATTATATCGGGGTGTGCATGGAACGCTATGTTTGTGCTGAAAACCCCAACTTTCTGCACTTGGTGGTGTCCGCATGGAAGTTAGTGCATTGTCCCGTACTCCTCCGGAGGGACCCTCCACTCCCCACACGTGCACTGTGGCAGCCCAAGGGGGATTTGCAAGTTGACATTGCCATCTAGTGGTGTTGCCATATGTTTGATCTTAATTTTATTCAATAGAAGTTTGATCTAGTGTAGGGAGATCTTTGGTCTTGAGGAGAGGAAGCAAGACAAAAAGATTAAATCGTCTTCGCACAAGTCTGCTCCCAAGGTAATGGCGTTAAAGCAAAAGTTGCAAGATATGGCCTGGGCCTACTGACGCAGATATCGTTCAAAAAAACATCCAAAGTACACACAGACCGGAAGTATTGTTAACTTTTAAAATTAACATTTAAAATAGAAAATGTACGTTTTCGTGATGAGTATTTTTGGAGAAAGACAACTTTATTCCAGGCCCGTACCAGATCGGTCGCTATGGTAACGGCGTTACAGCGCATGCGTGACGGTTAACGCTTTTGCAGACCGGAAGGTGGGCCAGTTTTGTTTTTCTTTTACCTTTTTTCTCCAGTTTTACTACAGAGTGATTAATCATCTAATTACACAATCTTCGGTCTTGCTAAAAGATTCCTTCCTTTCCATCATGCTCTACTGTAAAAAATAAAATAAAAATAAATCATGCTCTACTGTCAAGCGGCGTCCTTAACAACACAGGAAGTGGCGCGCGACGGTTGAAAAAGTGACACACAACAGCTCGGTCTCAAAGAAGCAAAGGTGGCTAAGATATAAACAAACGAAGGCAACGCTTCTTATAGGTAACTGCGGCTTCACCTCGGTGTAAGTACTATTTCAGTATTTAGTCAGCTACCAAAACAACTTTTAGCTAATCTACTTAAGCTGAGTCTAGTGAAAACACGACTGATTTACTTACTGACGCTCAAATATAAAACATTAGCTTTTCTCTCCCCTGTCAAGCTTCTGCTCTGTGTCTCTAACGTTAGCTAGAGGAACATAGAGGGAATGGACTGGACATGTATATCCAGATGTTACAGATGTTCTATTCTGAACTTGTCTTCTGTGATCTCAGCAGGTAACTAACTTAGTTAGTCTTTTCATATTGCTCTGTAAACAGATGTCGTTTGTGAAGGCGGGGCGCTCACAGCGCACTCAAGGGAAAAGGCCTGTACGCCCCAAGAAGGCAGGAGCTCCTAACAGAGAGTGGGTGGTGAGTACACTTGTTGCAGCTGTCCACAACAGAATGCACCTCTATTCTTAACACAAGCTGGAAAGTAATGGCAGCCATTTGTTGTTGGTTACAGAGCACTGTCAATGACCTCTCTGTGCACAAGCTGACGCCCGAGGAGCTGGTAAGGTGTTTGACAGTGTGCTTGTTCTATGAATGGTGATTTGTCAAGTGTCAGTGTGTATACAGGAGCAGCGCTAACATTTCATACTATGCACTACCAATAGCACTTGAACTTCATTTCAGTACTGTAGTTCAGTACACTAGGATGTCAACTACTCTACATATATGCAGTTATGCTATTCTAAGTGTTTTCTCCGCCCCTCCAGAGTCATCGCCATGAGATTCACAAGTCCAACAACAAGGTTGTGGCTCAGTGGGAGCTGAAAGAGAAGGCCCTCAAACGCCAGCTCAGACACCATGGGAGCCCTGCACCGCTGGACCACGCCAGCCTCAGCATCATCAGGGAGGTGTGTGTGATGATTTGCCTGTTGCTTTCAACTGCTTATATGCGTAGTTGATATTGCTAGGTTTAAACCGAAACATACAGTCATTTTTCCCCTGCAGGATTCCTACACAGGTTTTGAAAGTATAGAAAAATATGGAAAATAATTTGGACCGTTTCTGGGTCTTTAAAAGTATAGAACAACCCAAAATCATGAAACTTTGGAAAAAGTCTGGAAATTCACCACTATGCTGTGAATTGCTTGCCCCTTAGAAAGTTTGAATTCATTGCTAAACATCAATAATATTATCAGCCAGAGGTGTAAAATAATAAATGATAATTCTGCAGTGTATAAATATTGAGGTCTGGAAAAGTATTGAATTTTGATATGGACATTTTGATGGAACTGCTCCCTGGTGCTGATTGCTGTTATTGCTGCCATCATGGTGGTGGTGTGTTGTGCCGCAGGTTTTCTCAGACCAGTTACTGCTCCAGGATGTGTTGGCCCGCTCAGACAGAGCCATGGCTGTGGTCAAGGACCTGTTTGGAGACGCTCCTCGCAGGCAGACTGGTAGCAAACTCATTCACTCTGTTCTGTAGATGCAAAGATGCAGTGCTAAGTGGATAAAAAATATAAGCCAAAAATATTAACAAAGACTGCATACTCACCCCCTGCATGTAGATTCCCATTCACGGTTTATGCCATGCTGGGTTTTGCATTTGTGGCTCAGGCTGTCTCCACTGTTAATAGTGGAAATAATTATTAACTTTATTAACATGGTTAAAGAGAGACTGGAGGCATTGTTAATGAATTAGCTGTACCCCACAAGCACCCAGATGGCCTCCGTGCATCTATGGCCTGTTCTGTGATTGCCCATACCAATAGCACTGTAATGGCATGCAATGTTTTTTATAAACACTTTTTTTTGTGTGTTGATATTATGGCGTTAATGCTATTATTTGCTCTATCTTAAATTTGACAACCCTTAAAAGCTATTGTGTGGTTGCGTGATAAATAATCCTAAGTGTGTATGTATGTTTCCACAGGGCATCCCAGTGTGACCATGGCTCCAAACTGTGACTCTGACTCAGCACTGCCTGTGGTCCAGAGACCAGATCCCCCTACCCAGCTGTCACTCCTCAGCCAGTCTATGATGGACCAACAGGTGTGTGTGTGTGTGTCCGTGAGAGGGAGGGAGGGAGAGAGAGAGAAAGGGGGTCTGAGATAATGTTTTATTCATTTATGGTTAATTTAGTTTTTTTGCTTGGTATTAATGTATGTTAGTGTATATCATTCTCAAGTTTCATCCTTTTGCATGTAATGTTGGTTGGTATTAACATATGTTTATGTAAAATTGTTCCTTTCAGGCTCTTAATGAACTAGAAGCTTCCGAGGAAGACCACAGTGACGAAGATACCCGTCCTACTGCCAGTTCGGATTATCATGTAGTACATAGGTAGTAATGCTTGCAAAACACAAAATACCAGCTACCCAGTACCCACCATCACAACAATTGGAGAAAATAAACTGACTGGCGCTCCTTGTTAGTAAGAAAAGTGTTCTGGTAAACTAGGAGCTTTTACTGATTACTACTGAAGTGTCAAACCCTGCTGTTATCACTCCATTGCTCACCATACTTTTCTTTTATAGGGCCAATTTACGGAAAATGAAGGTAAAGGCTCGGGGCAGAGGGGTACAACAGCAGAGAGTCCATCCCAACTTTGGGCACCAGAGAGAAAGAGATGGTGTTCCTGTAACCCCCTGCACATCAGGCAAAGCACCAGACCAAGCAGGTAGGAGTGGAGGGACTCATACAGATGAACTCCCATAGCGTGTATAGGTTGGATTATGAGGAAAAGAGTTGCATTAATTTACCATATTTAGCCACCACAACAGTCCACAAGGAAAAAAATATCTTTCTTGAATTCTATTTGGTATTAGTTCCTTCTCTACACACTAACCTGTCCCAACTTGTTTCATTTCCACCTGTAGCTCTCAACGCCACAGTGGCAGTTCAGCGTCTACAGTCCAGACAGAGCCAGTCGGAAGAAGGCAAGGAGGAGCCTTCAACCCTGGTTACTCAGGTCCTGAACCCTGAGACCACCCTCAACCAGTCAGGTAATATCAGGAAGGGACTCTAGATGAAAATACCTTTATGTGAATTGATAGATTCAGCAATAAACAGAAACAAATAAATAAATCTGTGTGTATTTGTGTGTGGTCTGCATGTGTGTTTCCCAGGCAGGAACAGTAGTCGCTCCAGCAGGACCAGGAAGGGCCGTGCAGAGTGTGTTTCTCGGAGTTCAGGGCTGGATGGCTCCACCGTCTGCTCTCTAAGTGGGGACCAGTCCAGTCTGGGCCTGTTGCAGGCCATGTTGGGCCAGGTGGAGGCTGAGTTGGATTCCCTGATACCAGACACAGTACCCACATCAACCCTGGGTCCACAGCAGCACAAAACACAAGGCCTCACTGGATTCTCTGTCGCCCTGGTCTCCACTCTAGGACGCTTAGTGCATCTGCTTAGACAGGTACTTTAATAGATCCATTGAAATCATGATTAAATACACATTCCTACAGATATGTACACATACATCCAGTATCCTTCTATGTGTACACAAGGCAGCAAATCAGTCGACTTTGCTTTGATTTCTGGCATGTTACTATTGGCCTAACTGTCCTGGAAGGGGGATCCCTCTCTGTGAGGCCCTTCCCAAGCTTCCTTCCATTTTATTTTTCCTAATTACGTTTCTCCTTGTTCTAATTGAGGGTCTAAGGTTGTGTTAAAACATGGGCGTGAGAAGCCCTGTAACTGATTAAGGGCTATACAAATAAATTGGACTTGAATTTTGGTATTAGATACAAAAATTCTGTGATACAGTTTTAGCCCGGTATCGTCTCGATATCAGATACTGGTTTTGGTGCTGGTGCATCCGTACTTTTATGACATCTGTTTAACTTGGCTCACTTTCTGCCCCCTATGTGTTAGAGGGAGGAGGAAGTGCAGACAGAGGCTCGGGAGAGGAGTAGACTAGAGGAGGAGGTAAAAGAGCAGCGGGGGCTGATTGATGCCCTCACTGCTGAGACCATGGCTCTGAGAGAAGAGAGTGCCGCCCTGCAGGTGAGACTCTGCACAACACGCAACAGAGCTTACCGCATGTTCCGTCACTAGTATATTGTTCAGACGCATTCCAACTGTGCTGATAAATCCCATAAAGGATGGCTAGACGTGCTTTATTGGTTGCTATGGTAACCAGGGAGCTAGTTAGCAGTCTTTCTTGTGTTCTCTCTTGTTTTTACTTATGTATGTGTACTACTTTAAGCAAAACCTTTTAGACAGTACACATGCATTGGTAACTGTTGCATAAAAGCCATAATATTCTTGAAGATGAGTGATACTTCAGTGATGCTGACAGTACTCAGCTGCACGTCGTGCCTATTGCGTCACTGTTGCACCCATAATCATAGCAAAGAATGCCCTCTCTGGTATTATTGCTATACTGAGTGTGGGTGCCTCCAGGAGGAATTTAAAGCCTATGTTGCAATGAATCCTTAACAAAATCTTACACTGTGGCCACATGCTTTATTTTGGGTGGTGTGTGGCTGTTGTGGTTCCTCTCAGGCAGGGCTGCAGCAGCGGACGGCAGAGCTGGAACAGAGGTTGGACACAGTGGTGTTGGCGCTGGGCGGACTTGGACTTCTGGGGGCACACAGGGACTATGGACCTCAAGACTCTGACATCAAAGCTACAGGTTCATATGTGTGTCTGTCTGTCTGTGCATGCATGCATATTTGTGTGGTAAATGGGGCATCATTTGTTTGCATGTGTCTTGTACAGTCTGTCAGACTGGACCCTTTCCTGAGCAAGATCCTGTGCGAACACAAGCCCCTGTTTCTCCTGTTGTCCTGCTCTCCCCACCTCGACAAAGAGACAACTGGCAACACAACCCTGGTAACAGTCTATCCCCCCCATGTCATTTAGTCCACTCACTCAGTCGGCTGCAAAAAGCCCATTATGCTTTGTTCTCTCTTCTCCAGTGGTTCGTCCTGTACCGCTACACCAGGAGCTTCCTCCTCATGACACCATGCGTTCCCGTGAGGATGTCCAGGCCCATAGTCCATCCGCTAGCCTTTCCAGCCTGCCTCTCACCAGTCTCCCCTCCACTTCCTCCCTGTCCCTGACCTCTGACCCTCTCGGCTCACAGCTCTCTCAAGAGGCCATCCTGGCTGAGATCACTCAGTTCACCCGACAGAATGCCCTGATCAGGGCTCAGCTGAGCCAGGCTAAGGGTCTTGGATCAGGGGTCAGAGGATCACCTAACAGCAGCACTGAGCAGAGAGGGTCGTGCTCCAGCAGCACAGGCAGAACCACGCCTCAAAGTGTTGGAGAGAGGAGGATGTCGGAGTCCAGCAGCACAGGCAGAACCACGCCTCAAAGTGTTGGAGAGAGGAGGATGTCGGGGTCCAGTAGCACAGGGAGAGGGACCCAGCAAGTTCAGGCTGCCAAACAAGAGCATCTTTCTCAACAGGTGAGATGGCACTTCAACTTTTATTGATTAGCTGTTTGATTATTATTTCTGTGTCATGCACTCAAGGTGACCAGCCCACATCCATACATCATGTTTCAAGTGTATTACATTTCCCCAGGCTTTACAGATAAATACAGATTTAGCTATAAAGCAAACTTCTCAACTTATCATATAAGGGCCAATAGAACATAAAATGAAATACATTTTCCTGATATATCATTGAACATTATTGAAATGATAAAAAGTTTTTCTTAAAACTGAAAAACGAAGTGAGATTTTCCTGAATGTTACACCAAATCCACAAAGAACTGAAATCTTGCTCTTACTTAGATAGATCCGGAATCCTTTTTGAGTGATTGTGCACATATTTTAACATTCACTCAGGACTTGTGTCTGTGTCTTCTTGCTCAGGCTGCAATGCATGACACCCCCTGTGTGAGCAGTGTGGAACAACGCCTCCTGGAGCTGAACAGGCAGAGTGCAGCGGCCAGGAATAGACTGCTGGAGCTTATCGAGCAGCAGAGACTGAGCGCTTCAGCCAGCGTTTCCCCCTCTGTCTCCCCCATACCTCCCTCTGCCTTCAGCCCACACACAGCAGGTACGGTGGGTCAACCATGCATATCTCTGTCTGCCTGTCTGAATGCTTGTGACTGTTACAAATCATTTCATCATGTCGTTCTCAGGGGGAGGAGGGAACCCAGAGGTGTCCATGTTGCTGCCTGCACAGGA
>OMLI01018639.1:0-11478 GCA_900302605.1 Rondeletia loricata
TCCTCTCTCACTGCCTACTTCTACTCTCTCTCTCTCTCTCTCTCTCTCTCTCTCTCTCTCTCTCTCTCTCGCTCTCCCTCCTCTGCCCCCATTGCTACCTTGCCTGTCCTACCAAGCACTAGACCTTTTCATTTTACATGCCACAGCACAACCTTGAATATAATTTCTGCCTTTTCCAACGATGATGGGTTGAGTGAATCATGTGCGCAAATTGGAGCATTTCATAGAAAGTAGGTGTGATTGGTTGAAGTGGGTAGTTTGCCTGTCACTCAGGATGAATGGGTAAGAGAACGGAATAGTTTTCCATCCACTTGGCTGCAGAGCCATCTCACTATTCACTACCATTCTGCATCATCCAATCTTTCTCATGAAGTGGTGTTTGTCTATGGCAAGTTTTCCTTTTCTGTAGGTTAAGGGAGTCAGAGTACCTCCCTTCTGTGCCTTGCTCATGGGCACCTTAGCAGGGCAGAGGCTTGCTGACACAGGGGCTTGAACCCGGGTTCTCAGGTTGAAGGACGGTTTCCCCGTTCGCTACGTCACCCTGCAGCCCTAATCTTCCATTATCCTATGTACTAAAGAAAGGCATTTATCTACCAACCAGCCATCTCTTTAATCCATATCAGAAGGTATTTACTAACTGCCTACCTACAATGCCTTGTTATCCGTCATACAGTAAATAATTAGCCTGTCTTCACTCGTCAGCTCTGTTTTGTTCCTCTTTGCTCAGCCACTGTATAACATAGTATCTGTAAAGCTGTGGGTGATCTGGCAGCTTGCGTCTCTAGAGACCCTTCCAACTCTTTTGTCTGGGACGCGGCGCTGTACACACGGGCAGACACCCACACACATATGTGCATGCGCCCGTGCCCACACACACACACACACACACACACACAAACACACTCAAACACACAGCCAAAGAATCCTCATCAGGTTTATGAGCTGTAGCCTTGCATCGTAAATAATCCAATCTCTTCAAAACAATGCAAAAAGGGCCTCCTGGGCCAAATGCTCTCTTTTACCAGGGTGAAACCAGGTAAAGAAAGCCCTGTAAAAGAAGGAAGAGAAAATTGAAGCATATTTTGTGGTCAGGGTACAGGACGGAGAGGACTTTAATGTGGTCTGTAACAGAGGTGGTACATTGAGGGAGAACAGTGAGGAAGAGTGAGAATCGGTGCGGTTCTGCTGCCTGACTCTGCTCTTGCCTCAAACGAAAATGCACTTATTTTTTTTGCGTGAGCAGAAGCATAAGGGCTCAAGCTGCGTAAAACAATGATTCAAGGTTGCGGTGATAAATGAGCGTGTCTGCTCTGATAGCAGAAGGTCATGTGCATCGGCCCCCAGTGTGCGTCTGCCATCTAGCACGCAGCAAGGGTGCTCTGTTGGCATGCCACTACACGACAATGCTTTTTTCCTGCTTTAGCGATTGCCATGGGCCAATTTCATTGTTTTGTGCATCAAGCTCGGAGCGTGTTTTGGGAGAGACTGGGACAGGGAGAGACTGTCCAGCGTTTTTGTGTTTTAACACTTCTTAGGTATATAGCATGAGAGCAGGATTCAGTGTCTTGCTCAAGGACACATGATTGTTGATGGACAATCAAACCTGAGACCTTTGAGTGAAGGGACAGTCTCTATAACTGCTTGGCTGTCCGACTATGAGCAATTGTTGTATGCATTGAAGATATCCAGTTAAGTGTGATGTACAAGTGCAGAGGGCTTTGAGGAGCCATTCAGCACCAAAATAACAACAACAGATTGCAGGGTGCTAGCATGTACTTTCTCAGTTCTTATTCTGGATTGCAGGCACGACTTTCTCACCGTTCAAAATAGCATTCTCAAGCAGCAAATAAAACCTGTAGCCAAAAAAAAGCCTTCCTCTGTTCCTCTGCAACATCTGAGCTGCTGGCTGATATATATCATATCAGAGAGTGCGATAGAGAGTGTTCCAGTCATGTCAGGCAGCTTTCCAACCCTAACCCGTTCATGGGTTGTAATCACAATGAAGGAATGAAAGACTGAACCGCCTCTCAATTTCAAAGTCAGGTCAAACATTAAAAAGTGAACAAAGGACACAAATACTCTGTGTGACTCTCTCACTGTCTTCACTCTCCTTTGGCTCTACCCTCTCTTCTTCATTTTCATGTATTCTTTCCTTTTTTTCCCTTCAATTCTCTTTCCACCTCTTTTCCCCAAGGTGCAGCTCCTCTGTTTGACAAGTGCTTTACCCCTTCCAGCTTTTCTTCCACAAACAGGTCAGGAGAAGATCAATAATGTGCGTGGATAGGCTCTTATCTCTGTCCAAAGGAGGCCTTATCGGCATCGCTTAAATGGTGTTTCATGAAAATTCCTTGAAACGTAATCCTCTTGCAGATGGAAGACAAAGACAAAAATGGTATTCTATCAAAATATCAAATGTGTTGATGCAAATACATTTCACTTATCTGATTCCTGCATATCACAACAATAGAAGCTCTGGAAAAAAACGATCACTCGGGTAAAAAGAGCGGAATGGCTTGTTGCCCTGATGCATATCCTGAAACGGTGTTAATACATGAGAGTGTATCTTACAGAGAGTGTACATGATTGGAAGGGAGCTTGAGGAACGTGCTGGTAAGTTCCATGGATTTTCTATTGGAGTTAAGCTACTGCAGGTACTACAGGGCAGTGTAATACTTAAAGCTATAGGGTGGCAAAGTGGAAAAGCGGAGAAATATTAAACTTATTGGTGAGATTGGCAACCGATAATCAATCCCATGCCTCAGAGCTGCTTCCAACAGGCATGTACTTGCTTAAAGCTTTCAACCACAAATACAGCGATTACATTGCTTACATTAACTCCCTATCTGAACACAAGCTGTAAATTATCTGTAGCATAATTTCAGAAATGTTTGCGGAACAGATGATGAGGCTCTCAAATGTAAGTTAAATGGGCTAAAATGATGCTTTTATCCAAAGGTTACACGCCTTTTTTTGGCAGGCAAGTCAGAAAGTCAGAAAATGCTTGTGCCCTCAACATTTGAAATGAATGAAAATTGTGTTCAGGTTGTCGTACAGGGTAAACACACTGTGTTTCATTCCTGAGGACATAAACTAAGCTGCTACGGGTCAGTGACCACTCCGAAAAGCAGTGTGCTTCTTTCACAGTGGCTTCTCTGCAGTCCAAAAGCTGCCGAAAGCAGTTTTCCATTTCAAAATAACAGTCGGATATTATTACTGTCATGTTTGTCTAGTTGAGAGGGGTTTCAAGGTTTACTTTAATATCAAAGACACTCTAGTCTAATCTTATAAAGCCCTGCCTCTCCATGACATCTCTTCACTCTGTAACACAGTGATGTGATTCACACTTTGGCCATTTGAACCACAACAATCATTCACTGGGACAAGTCATGCACTGTTAGCACATGTAATGAAAATATGGGTGTAAAGATGAAGATGCGCAATGAAGTATACCATGCACATTCCTCTGACTTTTTAATGGATGTTGGATTTGATTCCAAAAAAGTCTCACATTGGATTCTGAAGCATGTGAATGTAATCTATTACATTTGTGCTGCAGCTCCTGTCTTCTGTCTCTCCGTCTCTCTCCACTCCATGCAATTCCTTGCCCGAGGCTTGCTGCGAGGAGGAAGCTTTGAAATGTTCTCATTTGGGTTTAGCTCTTAAGCTCTTTGTCTTAATCTGCAGATCACTCCCTTTATCTGATCACTCGTGTCTGGATCAGATCTATTTGTATGCAAAACAGGGACTTCTATCTCTGTGTACAAGGTAAGCGGTACTGTACACTTTGATATCACGCCTGAGCCCTACTCATTGCAAAAACCTCGCAATTTTTTAGGTTATTGTGATGGCGTTTCTGCGTGAGTAGATAGTGGTACAGTGGAGAGTCCTTTGAGACATGCTTGTGATAAAGGGCTGTATAAATAAATGAACTTGAACTTGAGAGTGACAGGAAATACAGGGAGAGAGTGGAGATGACGTGCAACAAAGATCATGAGTCTGATTCAAACCTACTGCCGTCAAAAAAGTCCCACTCCCTTTATCTGTCTCGTAACTATCTTCCAGCAGTCTGCAACAGCCACTGCAGCCTGTTCTTTCTGTGCTTTGTTCTTTGTAGAGCTGAAAAGGGATATTTTAACATTCAAATCATATATTTTAAAATGTTTACCTGCCAGACCACTCCATGCAGTAGTAGTAGTAGCAGTAGTATTGGTAGTAGTACAAATAGTAGTGGTAGTGGTGGTATTAGTAGTAGTTGTAGTTGCAGTGGCAGTAGTACTAGTAGGCCTAGTACAGTAGTAGTAGTAGTAGTAGTTGTTGTAGTTGTGGTGGTAGTTGTACTAGGAGGACGAGGAAGATTAGGATTATTATTATTATATTGATTAAGACATTCACTTTGAGTTCCTGACCCATAAGGGCCTTCGACTCTCTGGAAGTTTTCATGTTCATATGATCTTCCATCACTGGTTTCATGTCTGCAGTGGCTAAATCTCCTGGTAGCAGCTGCTGTCTCCCTCTACTGACTGGAAAACGGCTTCCTCCAAGATTATTATAGTTAGTCTGACTGGAACTAGACACAGGACTACATTTTAAAATTATATTTTTGAAGTGAAATTTAAAGAAAAAAATGAGGTGTGTGAAATAAACCTGAAAATTAAACTGACCCTGAACATATGTTGCCATCAAAACTGATAGAATCAAGGATTCTTTACAGTCCCTCATGCACTATGAATACAAAACATACATGCTGTTAGTATCCTAAGGTAAATCTCCAACAATGTGTACTTGTGCAATTTCCTATTTAACACTGAACACGTAAAGTAGTTACTCCTGACACATTCTGCTCAAATTAATATTTAACTAAATAAAGTACAACTAATTTTGAGAGAAATTGTATTGTGAATTTAGTGTTTTTTATCATTTAGATTGCAGCAAAACATGTTTGATGTGAGAACAGGAACTAATCAGAGTACTTTGGCCCCCTCTTGTGGGAATATTAGAAGCCTGCAAGATTAAAGCACAAAGTCCCTGTGGATCTAGACTTACTGTATGTGCTTTGAACCTAACAGAGCCATATGTTGCAGCATATCTTCTTGAAATTAATCCCTGACAGCGAATGCTCCAAATTACAGTTTACAAGACAATTTAGAATGATCTTTCTGAATCCAGAGGACTGCATTACAAGGTCTCAGGTGAGAGCGGCAGGGTGGCCTAGTTGATAGAGTGGCTGTATGTTATAATTGTTAATTTCCCATTAACGTAATAAACCATTAAGGTAATAAAATGATTCAGCTAATAATGTCATAATCCTGTTAACATAATAAATGTCCCGTTAATGTAATAAAAGTTACCTACCTTTACAGTAATAACTTTTCCCTGTTGATGTTACTGAATAATTATTACATTATTGAGTTTAATTACATGAACAAGATGATTGACATTTTGTAAACGTGATCCATTTACTACATTAAAAGGAAAAGTATTACAATGAAACAGTAGGTAACTTGTATTACATTAAAGAGAAATGTATTACGTTAACAGGATTATTACATTATTAACTGCAATTTGTTATTGCGTTAATGGTTCATTATGTTAATGGTAGGTTATTACATAGCAGTAGTAATAGCCCTTTGACCATAAGATGACAGGTTTGATCTGCCCCATGTGTGCTGTTGAAGTGTCCTTGAGTAAGACACTGAACCTCGACCCGCTCACTCATGATAAATCACTCAGCTCAATATAATAATAGAATAAAATGTAGACGCTTACTCAAAGACAACAGTACAGATTGGAGACTAGCTAAAAGATACAGGCTTCACTTCTTTGTCTTCTTTGTATATTTTTAGAATGTACCTTATATGCTGTAGATCCTTGAGTTTCCTGCATATGATGAAAAAGGTAATTTAATGTCCTATTCTAGCCGTATCCAATGAACCGTTCCATGTAATGTGCATTATTTACTATAATCCCTATTGAAGCGAGGGGCTGACAAGTGACACTGTAGAAAGATGAAATACAGAGTGAATAGATAATGGAAAGCATTGCTTGAATGCACAATGATTACAGTAAAAAAGAAGGACATTTTCATTGTGTCTCGTCGGCTCAAAATGATATACATAGATTTCAATGTATAAAAGTACATGGTGTACTTTGCTTGTTTAGGGATACGTTTATTATACACAAATTGCAACGTGACGTATGAATGTGTCTTGTAATGTGTTTAACTTTCAAGGATTTATTTTTGGGTTTACTGAAAAGGTTTCCTGTACACTTATTTTGAGCTCTTCCAGATAGTGATAAACAAGGAAGCTGCTTTATGGCCTTTAAATATTTTTCATTTAAAATAACTTTCCAAATATTTTATATTGTTCTCACCTTCAGGGAGCAGCTGCAGAATAAAGATGCTTGAATATATTTGTGTGTGTTGTGACAGTATAATTTAGCTATAGGGTAAAGATAATTCCTCATAACTTTGTGATAGGAAGGTACAAAACAGAGGGAGAAGGTATACAGTAATGTGAATCTTAAGGTTTCACCCTGTTGGCTGTTTCATTCAGCTGAATATCTTACTTTACTTTTATAATTACACTATCTAGGCCTTCACCTTGTCCCACGTACTGTAGGCTTTAAACTGTACATAGGCTGTACATGGTCTTTTCTTTCACCCATATCTACAAAAATACTGCGTTTTGTCAACATAAAATCATTCAGCATTCAACTCAACTTGCTCTGCTAACAAAGACTTTTGAAAGAAAATACTATTAGCTGGAGAGCGTAGCCTCTATTCATGCACTGTAAGCATTCCACTTTGAAAAGATAATATTTGACCCTTGAAAAAGTGAGGTAATTCGTGGCAGCAGAGCTGATCCGCGACCGATCACAGTGAAGTTTAACACCATTCATCACCACGTTCATTTATCATGGTGCTCGCTAAAGTGATCTATCAACACAAAGATCTATTTGGCACTTGAGTGTTATTTCGGTTGATTACTAAATCAAGAATTGCTTCAGTTGCCAGATCTCTCTATCTGTGGTGCTGATGACTCTTTGACATAGCTCTTCCATAAACTAATATGGATAGGGGAGGGAGTGTAGGCTCATTTGCAGTGTCTCTATTGCTAAGAACTTGTAGAAAGAAGTACACTAATCTTTTAGTAAATAAAAGTAGAAATACCCTGATATGATATTACTCTGGGGGAAACATTGGGGAAAGTACTGCATTAAAAATTTACTTAAGCAGAAGCATTAAAGTAATTGCTATAAAATATACTTGCGTGTAGTAAAACTACACAATATATTCTACATGACACTGCATTTCGACGCAAAGTGTGACAGGCTATACTGCCAAAACCTTAAAATGATGTGAATCTATTGTTATACTAGGAGTCATAGAAGGAGCTGCCATCACAGACTACAGTGTTGATAGTGTTTCCTGTAAATGACTGCTACGACTATCTTTAAAAACCACAACGAGGTCTTCATATCTGGGCTGTGCACCGAATAGCCAGATGAGATTCCATCAAAACACAGCAGACAAAGAGCAGATTAGACCACTTAGCATCTCCCCTCTTCTCCTCTACCGCTTCAAACTGTGCAGTGTGAAGGGTTATACAAGTTCAACACCAACACATAACACCTCTGGATTAGGAGCTACGGGACTTGCAAAACGACTCCCATATCGCCATCTGTTATCACTCTGGTGGTGAAGGCATGTCGGTGCTTCAGCCTTCTCAGTGCAGCTTAACGCTGCGCTACGGCAGCACAGCTGTGTGTGGTATTTGGTGGGTGGTATTCAGTGTTCAGCCCTTAAATTCACGGATCAAGTGTGTTGACTCCTGTCCACTGTGGTATCTTTCAATGTAGTCACACACGCACACGCACACACACACACACACACACACACACACACACACACACACCCCTTAACATCTCTGCAGTATTCAGCGCCCAGCTGCTGAGGTCCCTGTGAACATCTGCTCTCACTGTTTCAGGGTTACTTAAGATGAGACCTGCTCTTGATGCTAAATTAACTCTACTGTTCTGTTTTCGCCCTCCTTCTCAAGGAATCTGCTGAGGAATCTGAAACATGCATGTGTTTCTGTATTTGTCTGATCATCACTGCCCTGCAATCTTGGTGTTCACATGAGATCTAAGCTGAGTGACCAACACGGCTCCTACTGACAAACTGCACCGCAGGTTAGAGGTGAAAGGAAGTACCTTATAGGCCAAACGCACATTTCCAGGAGAAATATGTAACTACTGTGGCTGGTGTTGCATTTTCACCCCTTGGTTTTGTTTAGGAATGCTATTGCTGTGAACATTTCCACAGGGTTCCCACACTCACTTGGATGTCAAATTCAAGGACTTTTCAATTACTTTCAAGGTTTTGTTTGGTGAAATTCAAGGACTCAAAATTGTCATGTTTAGGCTTAAGACATGACATTGTCAAACCTCCATCACAGGGTTTTCCTCTGTTGATCCTTGGACGGAGAGCGGTCCAGAGAGCTGAGGCATATAGATGAATTTGGGTGCTGTATTTTAATTAAAAAAACAAGAACTTTCAAGGCCATCCATTCAGTTTGGAAAACATTTAAGGCCTTGTTTTATTTTTCTCAAATCCACAAAGTCTCAAGCATTTTCAAGGCCCTGGGAACCCTGTTTCCAGGTTAACTGAACAACTTTGAAATTTGAAATATCAAGGTATCCCTTCAGGTTTTATCAGGTATAAGGTGGTTAGTTTATGTTGCATGGAGTAAAATTTCCAGGCAGTTAACTTATGCTGTATAGGGGAGAGTTGAAATTGCAATATTAGGGCAAACTACGCCTAAAGCCAAATTCTGACCCAGATGGTCTGTGTCATCCAACAAACAAACCAACTGCTTTACAAGGTACATGACCTATATTTTAGTTGTGTGCTTCAGAAAACAAAAAACGTTGTCTAGGCAACCATCAAGTGACATCTAGGTGAAACTTTTCCATTGAGAATGCCCTGGGTTTACGTAACTTTGTAGGATCACATACAGTCACATTCTTCCTGTCACCCTTTTATCTGTCTGAGCTGAGCTATAACGTATGGACAGTAAATCACAGCCCTGTCTTTGTCTCTGTGTAGACAGAGCAGTCCACTGAGCCCACAGCCGCCATAGCAGGCTACTTAAAGACCTTATTTATGCTCCACGCCTCACTGCACACTTTTCCCAACACGGCCCATTAATCTAACGAAGAACTGGAAGGTGCTGGCTCATAGGGGCGCATTATATCTCACAACACTTTATCACCACTGGCATATGTAAAGGAAAGTCCAATTAAATCTAATCTAATCTCTTATTTCTTCCTTATCTCATCTTTCATTCGTTGATTTGAGTAGCAGGCAAATAACGGGGCATGAATCTAATATCAACTTATGTGTCACATGATGGATGGGTTTACTGACTAATCCTGTTACTTTCATGAATCACGGTTAATTCCAGTTAACCAATGAGCACATCACGAATAAGCTTGACCGTTTGAACAAATAAGCACGCAAAGTAAAAGGCAGACAGCGTTCTGGCCACTTTTCAGAACTTATCGGTGAGAAGCAACGTGTTCACCCTTGTCCCCTCTTTTCCCACTCTGCTTTATTTATTTCCAGCAGATTGTCTTTCTGCACCGCCTTTTACAGCTCTCCCAGCTTGTGTCTTTATGGAGCCGTAGGAAAATACACTACGTCTTGCTTAATCATCAGGCAGCCAATGGAGAGGAGCCATTCCTTCTGTGTGGTCCTCGCTGCAGCGTCTTGAGAGCCCAAAACCCCACCGACAGTCCTGGAAAACAGTCATCTCTTTGGCTGTCACACCTCAGTGACACTCTCCTCATCACAGTGCAGCAGCACATCATATGCGTGTGTGTGTGTGTGTGTGTGTGTGTGTGTGTGTGTGTCAGCAGTTTCAATCAAGCCACCATCCTATTGGCTGACATGAAAGTCACTGTGTTCAGGCAGAAACAAAGAAAATTCCAGCATGTCCATCTCTTTGTCTCTGTTGGATTTCATAGATAAATTTGCTGAAACTGCTAAAACATCTGCAGGTGTGGTTTAGGTGCCTTTATACCCGAAGTGGAGGAGCTGCGATACACATACCTTGCATGCTATGCGCACATTTGGAGCATTAATGTATTTGCCGTGCCAAAGGGTCAACATTCATCAAGCTAGCTACAATACAAGAAAAGTCTGTCGACGGCCTTGTTTGACTCTAAGGGCGAATACAACTGCCTTTACCTGCACGTACACGCATAACAAATCAGGCAATTTTTGGTGTGTTAATACGGGCCCCGTATTCAGAATGCCTCCGTGATAGATATGTGGGGTTTTGTTTGCAAAGATTGAGAGGGTGCCAGTTCCTAATGGAACGTCTTAAAATATGATACCTAGTATGGTGAAAGAGGTATTTGGTGTGTTTACGATTTTTAACAACTAGTCACTGTCACCTGGCTCTCCTACAGATTATTACAACACTGCTTTTTTGAAAAACAGAACAATGGTACCTTGTTATCCCTTTTTGATATGAGAAAAGGTTTGATTTCAGTTGTAAACTAACCACAGTAGAGGCACTGACGCACTACGTTCAGTACATTAATGTGGTCTACTGATGTATGTTGTTTTCCCGGATGAGGTCAAAGACAACTTTCCACCTTGTGTACACAATAAAGTTTTATTCCATGGTTCTTATAGTTGTTTCTATATTGCTACGAGTCATTTTATCTTTCTGCTTTTGAGTTAATGTTGCTAAATTGTAATTCTTTCTTCTTTTTTGACATTGTTTTTTGCTGTGAAGCGTCTTTGAGTACCTTGAAAAGTGCTTTACAAATCAATTTTTTACATATTTTTTATTATTATTATTGTTATTGTTATTATTGTTATATTGCATTCTATTAATCTGGAAATAAAAGTCAGGTTGTCCATTTAGTTAATAATGTGAATCAACATCAATTTGCCACCTGGTGACACAGAGTAGGGTGAAATATAAGAAATATAAGAAATTCAGGACAATAGTAGGTTATTTCAAAATATTTCAAACTTAAAACACAGTTGTGTCATCTGAAATAAGCCAAGGCTACACCAAGAATGAACACGGAGAAAAAGGGCCAGAAGAGTTTACAAGAGAAAACGCAAGAGGGCAAGACTGACAGACAGCCATAATAGCCCCAGAAAAAATATATATTTCTTGTCTGAATTGTTACATCTTCGCTCTTCCTCTGTGTGTGTGTGGCATAGACCTGACCATGTAGAATAGCAGCAAACGGCGTGGAACAGGAATCCAGCACCCAACACTGATGCCGTGCGGCGGCCAGGGAGCAGCTGAGTACATAAAAACCCTCCTGAAGATCTCCAAAACAATGACATTCCCCATGGCGAGTGTTTAGTCTCTCCCCGCACCGGCCCAAAGTTATCTGTTCCCTCACATCACTTGACCCTGAAGCAGGAGAGCCCATCTGGGTGTCGGC
>OMLI01018648.1:0-12124 GCA_900302605.1 Rondeletia loricata
TCCTCAGACAGGCTGATAAATGATACCCGTTGGCGGTATAGCGCTCACCGTATCGCCTTCGGCGTCCAATTATGTACTCCATTTTCTGTAGTGCAAATGGAAAGAATAAAACCCTTTCACATAAGAAAAACAATGTGCATACAAACATATATTTATTTAACAGGTGTATCTTACTGAACGGTAGAGATGGATGGCCTGCTGGCTTCAGTCTTTCATGTCTGTGCATTGAATAACCACAAGCTGTGGTTAAATAGTTTTAAGCTTCATTGATTACGGCTTGCAAGTTACCCATGGATTGGACGATTTGCCTCAACGTGGGGGGAAATTCACAATATTCACAAAACATTCTCATGTGATTTCAGATAACCCTATGTTCGTATGTGCGCATCAACAAAGTCACCAAATTGCCAGCGTTTGCGTTAAGAGGTGGTCTAGTTGGACGTGAACGCACACTCATTATTTGACACCAAACTTGCATAGCGCCGACTGTTTTCATTGTTGCGCTTCCCAACCCATAGTCACGGAAACACCTTCATTGCGCACCACGAAATTGCCAAACTGGGCAGAGGCGGGAAATATTCTGTTTGCGCAAGACGAAACTGGCAATTCGCCAGCGCTAGGTCATAACGCCGCTTACCGCCGGCACGAAAATAGGGCCCCGAGTCTGGCTTACCATTGCTCTCCCTCTCCTTTTTCTCACCATCTACATTCTCCACCAGGGTTCTCCAGGACTCCTCTTCTCTTCCAACACTATGTCTCTTTGCTCTGTCATCTCATCAAACAATTTTCTACCATTGCAACGCCTAGAACAATACTGGCCAAATGGCTCTCCTGTCCCTGGCAAACTGGCTGCCATTCCTCCCGACCTCAACATTTCCCTCCTGGCTCCCCAACGGTGGAATGCCCTTCCCAGCGTAGTCACTCCCGATCCTCTGATGTGTATTGAAAGCTCATCTCTTCGAGAAACACCTCATGTCTCCCCTCCGCTACCTCACCAAGGAATTCAAGCCTATTCTACCACTGCTCTTAATTTAAGTCACTCTGGACAACAGCGTTAGTTATATTGCCTTAAATGTACATGGATTACAATTATATAGCAACATGGAATGCAAAAAAGAGGGATTATGTGCAAAAAGGATTCCAGTTGCGTTGAGACTGGCTATTGCTATTGTAGCATTTCTTAAGAGCTTCAGAGTCATTACAATCTCGATCTTCATTTCATACCTTTTCATTACACCAAGCACCCTGGAGGAAATTGTTGTAGCCTAATCTTCATATCCTCCTTATGTTTTTTCTTGTTATATAAAAAATTGATCCACTAAGATGAAGATGAACAAGAGAGTAACTGATTACATTCCTGTGTTGTTGCCCAATAAACCCAGGATGTGTGTTGGGCATCACTGAATGCTATAATTCCAATGGTCCCTTATTTCCATTTCCATATTAGCCTATATGTCTAATTCATTGATCTCCTTCTTAAAGACAGAAAATGTAACAGTTAAGATACTTTACAACAATAAATTAAGCTCTAAAATGAGGAAAATTGATGAATTGATGGAATTGAGATCTGACACTTTTCTGCTCCTTGATGATGCCTTCATTACTTAAAATGTTATATTTTCTTTTATTTGTAATGTCGATTCTAAATGCCTCTAAATAGGTTTTAAAAAAAGTTTTTTTCGTTTTTTAAACTTAAGTCAACCTGACCAACAATTATCAATTTCATAGTCTGCAAAGTTGCTATTTTGCAATATGGGTGAATATGGGTAATTTTAATAACCATTTATGGTTATCTGTGGAAGTTAACGAAGTGAGAGCCAAAGGCTGTTCATACGAGAAAAGAATGATTATGATTTATAACAAACGTGCCAATGATTTATAGAAGGATTATGCATCAGAATTATTTTTAAGCATATGCAGTTGTTTTTTCCTTTTATGCTTATGTAACTATTTACTGTTGGATTTAGGGAAGGTTTTTATAAATGAGGCTCCATGTATCTTGACACGTTACATCCATCCGGGTGCACACCTAAAAACTGTGTGAAAATCCGAAGCATCCGTTTGTAGTAACGAGCCCTCGAAGGTGGCTTGGCTGAACTCTACCTTGGCTGAAGGTCTGGGTAGAATACTCCATGTATCACACCTTCAATCACAACATTTGAAAATGTATCTAGAAGTGGGGAAGAAAACAATATTTGTAAAATTAGGATTAAAAAGTGCATGCCCACGTGTTTCTGGAAAATATTTGCACAGTAGTAGAGAAAATTACCATAAATGCTTCATCTTTCCAACAGTGCTACTAAAATGATTGTGTTTTTAAAAGACGGAACAAACTGCCCTTACCGTGGGTAGATGGGAGCAGGTAGGGGTCTCTCAGAAACAGCATGACTGGTTGGTGTGAAAGTTTACTGAAAGGAATCCATAAAAGAAAGGCCAGTAAGTACAATCTAGCAACCTGGTGGGTGGCTAACAATACTGCATACAAGTCAGCAATACCATGAAGAAGAGAAGTAGGTGGCACTGAAGGCAGCGTCAGCTACATGGTGGGTGTAGTTCAAGTGGTACAGAGCAAATAATGACTATAATTTTAACTGGTCAAAAGGGCAGAACAGGATGATGAACTACTCTGAGCTGCAGTGTGACACAATAGTATTTATAATATTCACAGAAACAGCAAAAACAAATGCTGACCTCGATTCCTCTGATTCTGTATCAAACGACCTTAGAGAAGGAAAAAGGAAGGTTAAGACACGTAACGATCTAGCTTGAGAAAAATCTATCTCATACAGTAGTGGCATTTTCATTTGATAGAAACCCCACAGTTCAAACTCACCCACAGCTTTCTGTTTTTGGCACTGAAGGAAAATGGCGGATATTCAGGAAATCCAGGAATATCTTTGGAAGAACCTCATTTTCCATAATTATAGTCTGCAAAGAACAGACAAAACTAAAGCAAATTGCAACGTGTGCATTAAGCATGAGTACAGTACAGAAGCCCTCTGCATGGCTTTGTTTTGTAGGAAGACCCAATAGGTTGAATTTGTTGGTATAAATCCTTTAACCTGTCTATGCTACAGATAGTTTGTATCAATTTACTGTAAATTTCAGACAATTCAATAAAATGAAACAATGTACTGTATCACAATGCATCGAAATCACATGTGATTGGGACCAATAGTATTGAAATCATATCAGCGGAAAGGCTATGTGCATGACAGATACAGATGTTTATCTTCTGTTTATCTCTTCTAAAGGGAAAGTTAAGGTAAGGCTTAAGTTGTTCAAACAGTTAAAGTGGGTGGAGGGTGGGTGGAGGGTGGCTGAGTCTGCTGGACTCTGTACCTGTAGATACAGCTCCAGACCGTGCCTCCTCTGCTCCAGGACTTTGGGAACCCAGTTTCTAACATGTTTAGAAGGGATCTCAGGTGGCTTTATGCTCTTCTTTAGCTGGAGGGATTTTAAGTTTGGACACATGAATACCAAGTATATCATATATTGTATGTATATATTTATAAGGTAGATCAGGGGAAAAGCAATAATAACCCAATATATGTTAACATTCAACTTGGTGTCTTCACTGTCTTGAAAAAACGTTGCTAACACTCAACATCTATTAAATGATCATACAATTGTGTAATGCACAAAAACTCACCATTTTATGCAGAGCATGAAATTCGCTGTAGCGTTTCTCAACAGTATGTTGTCTGCCGTTCATCAGCACCTCGATTTTAAAGACCTGAAAGCAAGATAAGAGAAAACACTGCTCTTAAATTCTCTTCACAATTGGGCAAGGCTGTCAGTCAATGTCTATGTCAGCTAGTTATAAAGAGGAAACATCTGGCTGCTCTGGGAAAACCCTGATCTGTCAGAATTACTGTAAACGCTGTGAACTGACACTCTGCAGCTTCCCTCACTCAGTTGGGCTCTTCCCTAAAAGGGAAGATTTATTGTATGTATTTTGCTGTTCTTGCCAGTATAACGTTAAAGGGAAAATCCATCCAATAACAATGTTATCTGTGCAATTTTTTATTGTGAACATAAACACATATCTCCCAAGCTAAAGAGCCGAGTCAGAAATGTCAGAAAACCCCGGAGCTGCTCCCAGGCTCCTGAACGAGAAGCCGTGACAGAACGAAAATATTCTCTGCACAAAAAGGAGCAGTCCAAAAGAAATGTTACAATCATAAGTTCATCCTTAGCTTCTAAAGGCTGGTGCAGCACAACTGGTCAGTTATGCATAGTAGGACATGGATAAACTTTAAATAAAGACAATAAAATTGATAAATATGGAAAAAGACATCAGATTATGTTCTCAGTGACAGTTTACAGGAAGTGAGCAGCACTATCCCATCGATACCTGAAGGGTGTAAAGATTTCACAGAGTTCATCTACACTCTGCTTGTATTTCTTAATTTTCTCAATAGCACAAAAACTAAGATCCAACCAAGACAAACTGCTGCTTTAAACATTTGATCACTTTGAGCACATTGTGTAACATTCTCTCACCTCTTGGACTACTTATTTTCATCAGAGTACAATTTCCAATGGTTACGGGTCCACTGGAAAGCAGGGGAACCCCGTTGTAATTTCTGGAATCCCTATTCCAGAAACCCTATTATTATTTTTCTCCAATGTGTTGTTCAACAATTTAAGTGTAGATTGGCCGAATTTGTCCATTTTAGACACAGTCACATGCAATTTGGACAGAACAAAAGGCACAACTTGGCCAATAGGGAGTGCTACAACATCTCAAAGTTCAATCCTCAACCTGGCCACCCTGTTTAACAGTGAGACTTGTGACTTGGTACATTGTCTTTTCTCCTAATGTTGTACAAGAGTGACAATAGGGACCAATTTGGACAGAAAAACCCTCAAAAGATGTCTTCTCATGAACCGTTAGTCTGAATGACACCAACTTGAGTAGGTGAGGATTGGACGGGCTTAATAATGTTGCAAAAGGCTAAGAGATTGGGTATTATATCATATAAATTTGACACATATCCCTTTTATGAATAAAATACCTTAACATTTCCCACCAAGATTGAAGATGATGACATTGAATGACATGAAATTAAGGCCATTTAAAATTTTGAGCAGAGAAAACATCCCAATCTTATCTAGGCTGACACGATTGAAAAACATTTTTTCGACCATTCAAAAGTTTGTCCATCGTTTAAAATTTTTTTTTCCAAAAAATTCAACCAAACTTTAAATCAGTGTGAATGACAGCAACATTTATATTTGTTTATTGGACGGTTTGCAAAAAGCTTTGAGACTGGGCAACACGTGTAAATCAGTGTCACTCAGTTCATACTCAGATCACAATCTCTGTTATTACGCCACATATTGTGTAACAGTGACTTCCCATTAAGACTTTACTTTCCACTCCTGTTGTCCCTGTCCCTGTTTTTAGAAATGTTGCAATGAATACAACTATATTTCTCATTATTCTTACCTGGGACTAAAAGATGACCTCACTGTACAGGCAAATCACTGCTTGACTAACTGGGAGGCCGACTTGATTGAACAGTGACATGGGCAATGATGTCAAATTGAGGGTAAACTGACCTCCAGTCAGTGATCATCATAAGGCAAACCACCACCAATATTTAAAAAAATCAAGTATATTTTCAGACGCATTAATTTACAAGATCACATCCTCATATAACTGATCAGTTTGACACCACTTACTATGATGCAACACTATGAATTCATGTCATAAATATGTACGTCAGCCTAAAGGTATAAAGGTGTGTGAACAGCCTTTGGGGAGGGTTTACCCTGCACTACATCCCTGTTTATACCCACTGGCACTATAATTAGAAACGACGCCATGAAGTCCACGCAGCCTACATGCGATGTTACCCCAAACTGAACCCAGAGCAGTCTTTGGACTTCTCAGCTTTGGGGAAAAGGCTCAGACGTGAAATTGTCTACAGGATTTTTTAAAAACAAAGGATTGATTTCTGCATTAGTGAAGGTAAAATCGGGCCTAGCAGGTTAACTTAGTGTGCAACTTCAAAGCGCTTGCATTGGCAATTTCTCAGTGTAACCCGCATTGTTTGGTGTATTATTTTAAGGGCGCACACACACACACACGCAGCAGCTAAGTTACCCTAACATTAGGTGACAGCAGCGACGCAGTGAGAGCAGCTTACCGTGAATCCTTTCTCGATCGAGTTGTTCTCTGAGCGGAACGACGGGATGGAGACTCTGACCGGGTGCATGTTCACTCAGGACACATGAAATACTAATATAGATATCTATATCAGGTCCACAGCTTTAAAGCTGCCACACACTGCTGTTGGTTACTCTCGCTCCCTGATTAAATCTCTTGAATCAAACAAGCTGCCCAAAAGCCTCACTGCTGCCTCCTAGTGAAGCGGAGGACATCCAGGGGTCTCGGGGCAGAAAGACAGGCCTATTACTGGCTTTAAAAGTTGCTGTGCATGCAAAAAATCGACCAAAAGGAGTAGTCTTGAAAATGTCTGGATGTTTTAATATGTGATCAAGAGGATGCACACATTTTCAGTTCATGAGAGTTGTTATTATGGTTCATAAATCCTTGCTTGTCCCATGATTGCTGAGTTTAGTATTCTGATGTTATGTCCTGTTCTCCACCAGGTTTTATAAAATTGTATGAACTGAAATGATTGCGTGTGTTGTTGTTTTGTGTGTGTGTGTGTGTGTGTGTGTGTGTGTGTGTGTGTGTGTGTGTGTGTGTGTGTGAGAGAGAGAGAGAGCTCATTTAAAATTGATAATTAAAAAAATGATACAATATCACAAAGTTTTATTCAAGTAGATTTCATCAAAAGATCTGGAGTAAAGAGTTTCCTTCATTGCATATAAATATAACAAATACATTTTCCTTTACACAATTGGTTCAGTTTAAAATGTTAATATGATAAATGATAATGACTGAACAATGTGGGCAAGCTGATTTGCTTTTTTTACATTTTGCTAGTCTAAGCTTACTTTCACCTTTACATTTTTTTTTTCATGATCAGAGAAGTGGTGTGGAACGCAAGCATACAGTACAATGCAATAGAAGTAAGAAAAGAGAAACATCCAAAAGAAAGGGTGAGAGAAGAATATGCTGAATAGGGAGAAAAAATATATACTTTCACACACAAGCAAAAAGATGGATTTAAAATTATCTGGTACTAAAGCTAAAATATTTAGTACAAATCTCATGCTATCATGTCAAATGATTCATACTTTTATCTAATTTGTGAGTATTTTAAATTATAAAATGGGTTTAGGCCCTTTTTCCATACCTTACTTACTTACTTACTTCATACTTTGAATAATTACAAATGTAATGTGTAGCTGAATACAGAAAACAACATTTTGTAAAGAGCTAACCATTCAAAATTGATTTCATGTTGATTTGATATGGTTTTATATGCAGTCCTCTTGTCATTTACAGAACTGCTCCACAGAGTTGCTGTGAATGACTGTCATCTCTTAATATCTGAAAAGAAACACACAAAAAACACTGAGTATTTATGGAAGACACTATGAACATTTATGGAGTATTTATAACCTAACAGTGTCTGAAGTGAACTGAGACATAGTACTTACGGTGCCATGTGACAACCTGACACATAGGCATAGTTGCCCGTGTAGCGGACTTCACAGCGCACCACGTTGTTGCTATAGTCCGATTCTGGGACCTGATAGGTGGGGTTTACACTGATCTATGGAGTCAAACAAGAGGTAAAATGATATTAGAATAAATCCTCTTACTGAAGAATGCAGTATGAGCTCTATAAGATGTTCATGTGTGCAATATTAGGAGTTTAATTTCATTACCAAAGGAGAGAGCCAACTATGTCATCTGGTATTTCTAACAAACCTTGAGGACATAGTTTCCAGGTTTCACATCTGTGATGTCAATCCACTGGCAGTCAATGTCTGCATTATAGGTATCATAACATCCTGGGCTCAGCCCCTGTAATCATAACAGCACCAATATATAACATCTGATTTATAAAACATTCATTGGAATAACAATTTATTACACATTCACATTCACATCTAGAACGATAACAATAAAGATAAGTATAACTATAATACGATTTAAACTTAGTTCTAAGCAAATATGTCTTGTGTTCCCACTACAGTGATAACTATAAGAACAGCCAACACGATAACTATAACTATATTTTTGGTTCCATCTCAGAGTGATTTTTTGGGATGCAGAGACAACGATAAAACATTTTCAGCCAATCTCGTTTGCTGAGGAACTGATCACAGAAGTCCAGGCAGGCGGCATCGTCCGGCAGCAGAGAAAGGAGACCATCAAATTGCCATTGGGTCACGTGGAAACACTTTTAAAACTCCAGAGCATTTGATTGTCCCATCCTCTCTCAGCAATTCACGAACCCAAATGCTACGACTTCTTTAGTTACTTTAGTGAGCGAGTAAAGTAAAAGCAAGTCAGTAAAATCATCCTCCATTTTGGTCTGAAAACGTATCGTTCTCGATGTGAATGGGCCTTTATTCTGACAACCACCTGTTATAATGCATAATGGTTCATGATACATGCAACACCACTGGAAATCTAGCCCAGGGTGATTAAACGCAATTTGCATTAAAGACAGTAAATCTAATGCACCAATATTGTAACAGCTCGTAAACATGCAACATGCAGTAGTAGTTGTCTTGGTAACCTGGGTATGTGCAGTGCAGGCAAATCGCCTGTAGTAGCCGTAGTCACAGGAAGTGTCTTCCAGGCAGAAGCTGGCCTTGTGTCCCTCTGCCACTGACCTCTGAGAGGTGGACTCCAGCAGGTCGTAGTGGCTGAACTCGTCCATGCTGTGGTAGTGCCTGTGAACCAGCAGCACAGTGTTCAACAGCTCTTTGAGCCTGGGACCCAAACTGAGTCCATTCAATGTCAATCTGCGACCCGGGGTCTTTAAAACAAACAGTACTCGTGTCATGTTGAGGGACCCACCAGGGACAGACGTAGGACACATTTTGGTTCCCGAGCCACACTTTTAGAAATAACTATTCATATTTTTAAAAAATGTGTGAGCTATGTCCCGGTCTTCATCCAAAGGGCTGCAAATCACTGTGACAGGAAACATGACGGGTGTGTATTTTATTTATCACGTACACAAAATACAGACTTGTCATAGTGTGAGCAGTATGCTTTCATTCCAGGACCTTCCAGACATGCTTATTTAACAAGACTAAAAGAGTCTGGATTTTAACATCAGTTGACTTTCAAAACACTGCAAAAAAAAAAAAAACCTATAGGATCTACGTCAACAGATGGAGCTCATCCAGATGTGCTCCATCACAGGGTTAGCACCGCAGACTGCTTCAGGACATACCTATGCGCTGAGGTAGCTCCACACAGATTCTGTGAAATCAAGAGAACCAGGCACTTTCCCACACGCTCAACAAAAGAACATGCAGCGTTTTCCATCACACTTCTATTAACACACTGCATGACTTTGTTGTTGTAATCTGAGGCAAATTCACAGAATTGTATGTGAAGCTCAGTCACATCATCCTGTGAAAACCCAAGAGGTGCAAGCTAAAAGTGGTTTTCAATTTATACACAACTTGTATTGAATAGAAGTTTACACCTTTAGCAGTCTAAAGTTGCGTGTAAAACTCAAAATCTAAGAAAATGTCTTCAGTCCAATGAAACACTATGAAGCACAGGACACACACAGGACAACCGTGGTCCAACAGGGGGCGCCATACTGCAAGTACAGATTGGGCCTTGAAAGAGAAATACTGATGACATTGAGAATTTGGTCATCTCTTGGAATTGATAGGTTGTTTGTACACACTGGGGGGGAAAACACTGGCCCAGACTACTCTATGAAACTTCTCACTGCATATCCACAACCACATTTCTCATGAGCAGCACAAGTGGTGAGTATTGTTAGTCTTACATGAATGTTTCAAACAAATAAGTCTAAATCAGGCCAGCATGTTGACCAGGAAGAACAGAGCACTGTGCAAGACAACGACCAAAAGTCACAGACAGTCTTTCCTCCGGTGAATGAAAGGTGAGGTGGCAGAATAAGGCGCAGAGCACTGACATAAAGCGATATACTCACTGGTGACAGCTGTGCCATTCCCACGAGTAACGTGGCCTGCTGGGCAGGAAGTCGGCTGTGCCCTGGTTCTTCACTCTCTGAGGGAACCTCAGCAGCATGCGGGTGTCATAGTCTCTCACACTCGAGCTATAGGCTGAACTGCATGCACAAACAAAACAAAAGATGAAAAAACACTGCTCATTTTTTCCCAATGACATCATTAAGATCATTTTTCATGTTACCGTCTTCTCAGTAGAGCAGATCTCCAGTCTCTATGCTAAGGTAGGCTATGTGCAAATGGTTGTTTGGGTTAGTTTTCCATAATGTGTTTACCGGTGGTATTTTTTTCCCCCTTAGGCAAACGACAGTGATTAAACTTTATTCCACCACTCCACCCTTTGACCATTGGTGGCAGGATTCGGGTTATTTGACCTCATCTCATGGTTCCATTGGGCAGCCCTCCACCACAAACACTTCTGAACCACACTCAGACTTCACTGAGTGTGGATTCGTTTTTGACAACAGCCTACCTTGACAAACAGTTTTCTTCAGCTGCACATCTCAGGTTGTACATTGGAACCCTCTGGACATATACAGAGGATTGAATGTAGTATGCGTCCGGAACAAGATCAGGTAGACCTATCAACAACAACAACAACAACAACAACAACAATAATAATAATAATAATAGTATCAGCTAAATTAAACTATTAATAAAAAGTGAATAGACAGCCCCACTTTGGAGCACACATCTATCATATCCATCAATTTATGTATTTTTTACTTGGGATTTCCCCCATTCTTACCGTACTGATGATAACTTGTGCCATATCCAGGTCTCGGTCTGGGCCTTGGTCTCTCGTAAACATCGTAGTAATTGTAGTAAGGATTATCTCTATCAGTGGACTTGTATGGGTCATAAGGATCATCACCAACCATCATGTCTTCTCTCCTCGGCAGGGGAGGACCAACAGTGACCTTATCCCGGGTCTCATCCTTTGTGCTGTTCTGTGTTTCCGTGTGGTCTCTTGGATGGACATGCTGATGTCCTCTCAAACGCCTTTGAACTTGAGGTGGGAGCCAGCGGGGACTGTCTGCGTTGGACACCGCCTGGGGAGTATTTTGAGATGGCGACTGGTTGGAGGTGTCCAATCGTTTCCTTGCTGCCCCGGTCACGTCTCCATCGCGAATGATGGTGACAGGTCCTGCTTGCACTTGCTCCTTAGGTGCGCCCCTTTGCCTTGGTAGCTGATACTCCGAGCCATGACTTAAAATGCTAAAAATCTTGCCATTGTGTGCCCATTGTAGTGTCTGCCGAAGAGCCGCTCGTTGGTTATTTCCTTGCCGTGTCCCTGGATTCCTCTGAGATTGGGCAGCTTGCAGTATGAAAACAAATAAATAGGCGCACGCATACGCGTAAAGTGGCGTGCCAAACATGCGTAATCCCATAATGACTTCAATTAAACGAGATTTATTTCAAAATGAGCGGGGATATCACTTGTCTTTACATTAAATATCTTTCATCTCTATTTAAAGTATATCCAATAAACAGAAAATAAAATCTAAGTTTGTACGTTTCCGTGTAAACTCATATCGTTCTGTTCCTGCGCGTGCAGATGCGCCTAGTGAGATGAGGAGGAGGAGTTCAGCATTTGAAGTTTCTGAATCTGTTATACAAGTCCAAAATGGTACTGCTGCTCACATGGATACATGAGGTCTGATCATACTCTTAACCCGGACACACACACACACACACACACACACACACACACACACACACACACACACACACACACACACACACACACACACACACACACACACACACACACACACACAGAGACACACACACACACACACACACAGAGAGACACACAAACGCACACACACACACAGAGAGACACACAAACGCGCACACACACACAATTCTGATGAATTCAACTTTTGTAGTTTATTACTACTCTCGTTCTCTTTTTGCTTTCAACTGTAAATACTCCTACTTCCTACTTCTCTGCTTTATTACTCCTTTTAAACTTTAGTCTCTTCTTTCCTGCTTTCACTTT
>OMLI01018654.1:0-11272 GCA_900302605.1 Rondeletia loricata
ACACACTCATACAGACAAAGAATGATTAGACACGCAGTAACCAGGAGGAAGCCCTATGCTGGGTTCTCGACGACAGAGTTCTACATTAGTGCTGTCTATAATAAGGTAGGAGGAGAGACTGTATCGATCCCGAGCTAAGATTGGTCGTAAGACTGTGAGAATAAATATGTTTTAAGTTTGGATTTAAAGATTTCTATAGAATTAGCTTCCCTAATCGTAAGAGGGAGCTTGTTCCAGAGATAGGGAGCTCGGTAGGAGAATGCTCTAAGTATCATCTAAAACCAATTTGTCATGTGTTGTTGTTTTGTCAGCATCCTGCATATCTACACTGCCAAGGGGCTCAGGGAGTGTGCCTTCGCTGCTGCAGAGAGGCTGAGGGATTTAGGGAGGCTTGATGCCAAAGAGCACAAGGGCAAGGTACAGACACAAATACTCAAGTGCTCCAATTGCTTTTTTACTTTTTATCGCACAAGCATTTTGTGACAAATATAAGCAGAACATTATCAATTCACATGTCTTTCGAAATAAAGTTGTGTATTCAATGTGCTTGTGCACCAGACTGCTTTGCTGGTGGCGGTGACGGCAAACCAGCCAGAGATCATCCAAGATCTACTGTCATTTGGAACAGACATCAATGCTTGTGATGTCAAAGGTCAAACTGCCCTTCATCTGGCTGCAAACTATGGCTTCCCTGGGGTTCTGCAGGTAAAGCAGCATTCGGGTTGAATTACTTGAGCATGTCTTTCACAGTGGGTCAAAAAAAGAGACGGTAGCACGGATCAGACCCAAACTGTAAATCTGTCTTTGTAGGTTATTCTATCTAGTGGACCTGCAGTGAACCTGGAAGCCCGCAACTTTGAAGGTAATTTTAATGTAATTTTCATGTTTTTTGTGTAAAGCCTTACAATACTTAACATCAATACAAGACTATTCACATTATTGCTGTATTAATTTACATGTGCCACGGTGTCTGCTCCTTCCTTGCCACAGGTATGACTCCTCTGCACTGTGCAGCCATTTCCCACAGTGTCACCATGAAGGCTCTGTCTGCCAGCGGCCCGGGAGATGTTAGCCTTCAGACCAGGGCTCCGGAGAAGCTCTCCTGTCTGCAGATGCTGCTCCATGCAGGGGCGTCCCTGCTCAGCCAGGTACAGTACAGCTCTCCCACTGCTGAATGACTACTGCTTTGACAGGAGCAGTTTTAGGATAAGGGCTAGGTCTGGATCCACTGGTGTGTCAAAGGTATTTCAAAGGGAGATTACTGTTACTTTGTACTGGCTCTCATATTTGGCATTTGGTAGGTTAAGAAAGAAAATTGTCATTATGGAGGTAGTAGCTATTGTACAAAATGGTGGCAGATTAGCCTTCACAAGGGCGAGGCAAGAGGCCAACTAGCAGCTGGTAGGTCACTGGTTCAACCAACAGGATGGAAGCCTCTGAGCAAGGCATTGAAGTCCAATCTGCTAACCCTCACCTTTCATCGAATATACATGTGGGAAGCTTTGTGTGTGTGTGTGTGTGTGTGTGTGTGTGTGTATGTGTGTGTGAATTAGCTATCTTTGACTTCATTTTGGGAATGAAAATCAATCCTTTTGTCAGCGTTTAATCTAAACATGGTGCTGTCAGTTAGTGGGCTATTTTCCTGCCACTCTCTCTTCTTGTTTCCCTTTGACTCCTGTTTGTCTCCCTCTGGGTTATTCGTGCCGTTTCTTTAACATGGGTTCCAATTCCAGGAAATCAAAAGTAACAAGACTGTCCTGCACCTGGCTGTCAAGGAGGGGAACATTGATCTGGTTCGTCATCTGCTGAGGATTCCTCTGCCAAACATGAAGGATTTTGTCAACATGAAGGTGAGTCCCACGAGGGCATGAAAGTCAAAACTGGATTTCACTGTATGTTCATATGCGTGTTTTTGTGTATTTGTGAATGTAAATAGTCTGGGTCAGCATTCTCCCTTCTCCCATATAGGCTCATGGTCACACAGCCTTACACATGGCAGCTGGTCTCCATGGTAGCCCCCACCAGGAAGAGATCCTGCGGCTGCTGCTGAGCCGAGGGGCCGACCCCAGTATCCGCAACCTAGAGAATGACCAGCCCGCTCACCTCCTGCAGAGCGGCCACCGTGGAGAGCAGGTGAGCTGCCAGTCAATCTAACAGCCGATCATGTCAGGTCAGCAGGGTCTAGTCCTGGAGTTTCAGTTCCAGGATCCTTCAGGGGCTATTCGCTCACAGTTTCTTGCTTGTCATTTCTTCATCTCTAGCTCAAGCTCATCCTGAAGAAACGAAGTGCTTCTACACGTCGACGCATAGTGTCCTTACAGGACCAAGAGTGATTTCATCACTCTGAATGTCATCTGTTTTTCCTCTGATGAGGAGGGGATTCTACGGTTTATTCTTATGAGGTTTTAGGGAGTCTCTGGCCTGTATATTTTCAGAGCATTGTCTAGTTTGACATACTAATGTAAATAACAATTCATGTTGGAATTGGCCAAATGATGAAATTATGCTTTATTCCTTAAAGCCTGTATTACCTGTAGTGCTGTCAAAAATGTAGGACTTTATTTTACTGTCCTACTCGCAGGTTATCAAGTATCCTTCTGCAATTGAAGAGTTTCATTCCAAAATGAGATATTTTGACCCTTGCTCACAAAACAGTCATCTTTTTGAGGATAGATTTGCGTTTCTGAAATGTTGACTGATGAATATCAAGAATGGATATAAGGCATTTTGAAATGAAACCCTTCAATTTAATAGGAATTATGGTCACTAGTTACCTTCTACTTGCACGAGTGGACTAACCACAATGGAACAAATTAGAAGTTTATGTGCTGTGGAAGGTGTTGTAATATTCATTTTCCTAACAGGTCACACTCTCAGTCTCAAGTTGATTTCTATGAAATCATTAACACCTCAGGCACAGTCTCTGAAACCCCGCTCAATCCCTTGTCAAAACTCCCCATCATGAGAAGTAATCATATTGGTTCATTGAATGATGGTCACAATTTCAATCAACATGTGTGCTTATATTAAGAATGCATGTCTCTAAAGTCTTATATTATTATTATTATCATATAACTTAACTTTTCTTTCTGTATGCATCATACTTGTATGATATCCTCTATGGACCGTTTTACTTTGTGGAAAGAGAAACTTAATTTTACTATGTAAACCTATTATGTATGTGGAACTATTGTTGCGTGACAAAGAACGTGTTTTCTTATCACAGAGAAATCACTTGAGTGAGCACTGTGACAAATTGTCTGACTAATTACACATTTCAGTCATGAGTCATGAATAAAAGTACCATAGTGTGAATTGAAAGTTCCATCTGATTGTTTTGATGTTCTTTGAAATATAGTCACATTGACATTTTATGGAAAACAATTTCTTTGGTAATTATTTGTAACAATCACACTTGAAGAGTATTTACATTTCAAGCCCGATTTCCCCTTACCTTTACTGAAATTATAGGAAGCCTTAGTCAGAGGTGGAATAAGACTTCTGTTTTGTTTTGGGGTAAATGAGGTTTGAATGGTCTCTCACGTGTGCCATCTCTGCTATTAGACGACTGTTGAGAATACTTGGACCGCACAGGGAAACGATGTGCAACAATGCATTATGATTGTTACTAAATTTTCTCCTTCATAAAATGCATGAGTCTCTTTTTTTAGTTCATGAATTGGACTAAACTCGTTAGTGTCTAGGTAAATCCACTAGCATTACATTTTCTCATTTAACTGCCTCTGATTCCAACACCAAGCACAAGCTGCTTTTAAACAACATGACCTAATTCACAAATTAATATCAAAAACATTTTGATCCAATGACATGAAAATCTTGTTGGGTAGACATTTTTTTTTTTTATTGCAGCAGCAGACTCAGATAACAATTCTATTTTTTGGTTATGCTTTTGCCTTAGAGTCAGGCCTTGTTACGTAGATGAAAATAATCAAATCCAAGATCAAACGATGATATACATTGTATCCATTGGACTGTATTTCAAAGCACTTTCAATATGTATTACACAATTGAATTTCGTCCCCAAATTTTCATCAAAATACTATGCTCGATCAATTCAAGGTATATCTTGTTAATTTGATATAACATTCTCAGCATCTACTGGTTTCTTTACTATACCAACATGCTAATTATTTTAACTCTGTTGAAAGAGGAAATCTAAAAACAAAACCCACCAAGAACAAAAGAAATTCACAGCAACAAAAAACAGGGAAAAGACAAGAGCTACAACTGATCAGTGCATGCAGTTCAACCTGAAGATTTTATTAGCTCATTGTTGCATTACAAAGTTGTGGGCTTCTAAAATGTGCAGTGAGTATACTACTACTCTATTATTAATTATGTAATCATGCAGTCTTTTTTATTGTTCAGGAGTAAAATGTGAGGGAGAGAGAGAACAATTGTTGAGCTGGTTTGATCAAAAGTACCCTGTCCAATGTCATGATTTAGATACACACAGCATTTCCCATAGGCCATATACCTTTTTGCTTCTGGTCTTGTGGGTGAAAGTGAATGCAGCTGAAACTTGGCCAGCACTAAAGGCCATTTCCTCCCTTGTATTTAAATTTGAAGCACCAAAGATGTCAATGGAAAAATTCAGACAGTTGCATCCTAGTGCAAGTTGAATTAAATGCATTTCAATCTTCCATCTGAAGTATTTTTTAGTCTTGGACTCGTTTTTGTCTTTGTCTGAGAAATCAGCCCCAACGGTCACAAAGACATTTACCAGTCTATTGATAGATAGCTGATGTTTAGCACATTTTAGACTTTCTGAAGGATTCAGTTGTAGACTCAAGAATACTGGTTAGGATGTGTTGGAAATCCTTGTCTGTTGATCTCCCAGCTGGCACCATATCAGCCATAAGAGTAATGGCCATAAACAACGGATGGTCGTGAGGAGATGGTGTGTGTGTGTGTGTGTGTGTGTGTGTGTATTCGCTGGCATGGTTCCCATGATGAATTTCTCTCTCTCTGTCAAGCATATACAGTATTTCCTATACAGTTTGAGGAGGTACTGCAAAAAAAGAAAGCAAACCGGAAAGAGTTACACAGACAAACACGTAATGATCATAATTAAACACATAATGATCATCTACCCCTCCAGTTCCCTCCAGTAAAGAGCTTACCTTCTGTCTTTGGAATTTGGGTGCCAGATGAACTGGAGCTGCAAATGGGAAGAAGGGAGGAACGGAGGAAATAGTTATCATTTATCAATTCACCAAGTGCAAGAAAAGAAGACCGTTTTTGGATTATTTTGTGGTGCAGTTTGAAAACTGTGGCCACAATTCAGTTGTACACTGGGAATTGCATTTGATCAACCCATTATCTGGGTTACATAGATCCAGGTACCAAAATAGTTGAAGCCACAGAGTTCTGAGGTGATTGAGACCAATTGATTTTTCAGCTAATCCTGTTGAAACAGCATATTGTTGTGTCTGAGTTGCCATACAAGCGACATGCCATCAGCTAAGAACATAGTGACACCACCCACTCACTCCCAACACATACATGAGGATACCTTAATACAGACTACGTCAAATTAGATTTTCAAGACCATACAGGGTGAAACAGAGAATACCTAAGAATGATCTCAGATGTGTTTCTGTCAGATAATATTCTGGTTAAGCTCTTGAATGTGTTGGAAGTGTGCTTGGGTATGGAGAACAGGGAAAGGGCATTCGGAGAGAAGCATCCAAGGCAGGGATAGGAAGGGTTGTGGGTACTGGGCAGCATTGTGTTTTAGTCATAGAAGAAATATTGAAAAATCCTTGTCCACACTGGTTGGGTGTTCTCCTCAAAAGTCTAATTCATACAGCATGCACAGGCGGATCATCCACCAAGCCTTGTGCAAACTCTTACTTGGATGAGGATTTTACACATTTTGTGAATTTTTTACCTGTTTAAGAAATGATAAATTACATAAGTTACAAAGGTAAAGAAATGCATGTATGCAAGGGATATGTGAGAGAGACAAAAAGTCTAAACTTACTCAGGGCTATTAAAATGCCAGAGACAAACATGATTACAGCGAGGACAACCCCTGTGGTCCGCAATGTTTCATAATCTGTAAGGGCCAGAACATTATGGAACTTATACATAGTCAAACAGACCCATCAGAGTTTGACATGGACTTAAAACATACAGTAGTAAATAAAAAATGGACATAATATCAGACATAAGGCAAAATAACAATACAATAACAATAATTCCATCCTATGAAATCAATTCAGAGTGTAAATCTTACCATAATCAAAGTCACTTTGGTCTGGAAACGCCGCTTCTGCAAAGAAAGACCCTCGTTAGTAATAGACCTTTTATGTGAGTGTCTGTTGGGATCAGCACTGCAGGCTTGGCTCCTCAGAAAGCCACAGGAGACATTTCTACTGAGGAGCGCTCACTGCAGCACCTTCGCTCAGCAGAAAAAGATGCGCCACAGAAAGGGTTACAAGCCAGCAGTATATATGGGTCGATCATCTGGAGCAAGAAAGTTTGAGTTTGTAGACAGACAGATTTTGCTCCATCAAGGAGCACGGGGCCAATCGACCTGACAGGCTGTGTTCAAGCTATTTCTAACGCAAAATAATACTGCTAATAATGATGGGCTAGCCTGCCTATATCGGAGCGACAAGGCAATATGCCACATTACTATCTGGGCGTCGACAATGCGGCTTGTCTGTTGCTGAACCCCCACTTTCTGTAATGGCTATAGTTGGGGATTTTTATTTCTCCCCACTCTGTCCTCCCTATGTGGACTGGTCAGTTTGAAAGAAACCAATACTAAATATAATTTAAAAGTAAACAGTTGTTTACTCCGATAGTGAGTTTATAGAAGAACTGCCAGTGCCACCATCACTATAGTGAAAGAAGAATTACCATGCAGCAGATAATAGCAGTGCTTGGCACGGTGGCAGCAATGCACCAATTTACAATCAATTGCATAAATGACAGAGGTATGGAAGTACAACACTTATCTTTATTCCTCTAGAATAAACGATGCATCCAAATGACCAAATACTATCAAACTTAAAGACAACTTATCAAACTTAAAACTGTATAATGCATGATTATTATTATTATTATGATTCCCCTAAATGTGGAAAAAAAAGACACAAACCTCCCGTAGTTGTCATGACTGCAGTGTCTCTGTCTCCTCGGTCTCCCCCAAATTTAACGGGTTATTGGGTCGCAGGTGCAGAGTGGAAACAATAAGATGAGGGAGCTGGACAGGAGAGACTGTGTCTATCCGCTATGTGAACCTCTAGTGTGACTTTAGCAGGGGCCCTCTGGTGGCAAAGGCGAGGTATTGCATCCACAGTAGAGAGTGCTGCAACCCAGCCAAGCAATGCGGATGGTTTTCCCACTGTAGAGCACAATGAGGGAGGCAAGTGATTCGCCCACCAGTATGCTTTCTCCCCAACGAAAAATAACCGTAATCCTAGAATAAATTGTAAACTGTAGGCCGCTATAGGAATATCACAGGACATATACAACCACAAAGTACATAACATCACTAAACTCACAATTCAGTACCACAGACGCATGAAGTCCTTACAGGATAGTGATTTGTCTAGCCGTTCCTATATGCTGCACACGGATGAAACAGCAATGGATATTCTTAGCACATATGAATAGACCTATTTTGTTACATGTTTTTACCCCTTCACTCCGTGGCTTGTAATATGCCCTACTGGAAAAATAGAAGTTTATGGAAATATGGAAATGCGTGCTCAAACTGCACCATGCAGCTTCTTGTTAGCTCATGTATTGTGTTTTGTGCAGTGCAGTCTCCCTCCCCCTGTTACTCCATGGAGAAAATCTGCACAAGCGGCTTTTCTCTCTCTCTCTCTCGCACTTTCACTATAGCCTGCCCGATTCATTGTGGCTGCTAAAGTCTTTTCGGCCGAGAATCGGTCCATAAACATTATTGAACGCAGTGATAGATGAACTGAACAGAAATATCGAAACAGATAATTTTCCAAGTAGAAAGCAGGACATAGATCAGTAACACACCGTCATTGTTGGTCACCATTAGTTACTATTAGATGTGTGATTGAACTGCAATGTCAGCAGAAGCAGATGTGCTGCATCGGTACAGGGCTGTTCACTACCAGTGACAGAAACAACGAAAAAAATCATCATAATCATAAAAAACAAGAAAAACACCACTCAAAACATTTGCTTTATTCTTTTGCATCAATTTATTTGAAAGTCCCGAATAATACAATTTACAATCACATTACTACCAGATAAAATTGGCAGATTGTCTAATAACACAGTCATTATAGATAAACACACTGAAAAAAAGAGAAGCAAAAATATATAAACAAAGCACAGTAACATGATGAAACTGAAAGATGCTTCATGTCCTCAGCTCTGATCACGTCCTGCCACCTAATGGCAAGAGTCCGCATCACTGTAGAAAAGAGAGGAGGGTATGAGAAGGTTGATTTGTTCTGCAACAATACTTCCTTAAGATTCCTATTACAGGCCTTATAGATTCTTGGATGTTTTTAAGATGCTTGAAAACAAGAGAAAGTGTGCCGCCCTACGGCCTTCTTCAAGATCAAAAGATTGAAGACTGAAGATGCTTACCAGACATCCACCCCTCTCTGTCTCTGTGTCAACTACTCAGCTGCAGAAAGAGTTTAAGATGATTGTTTTGGAAAACGGTAATGGCAATTTAACATTCTTATTCATCATTATTGAAATACAGCAAGGGTGAATGCGAGAGAAAGGAAAATCTTTACCCCTTGGAATTCCTGATTCTGCATTAGGACCTCTGGGCCTGAGGGAAATTAACAGCAATTTAGGAGATGATACATTGCATCATTTATTTACACAATAAGAAGTTAGGGTCTGTCCATTAGAAATATTTTCAAAGCCGGAAGCACATTATGTCAGGTCTGTTTAATCAAATTTAGTTTTTCCCACTAAACTTACCTTGACTTCTCAGTCTTTGAACAGGTACATTTTCGGCCTGTAGAAGGTGAAAATGTAGATAAGAAATTATTATATTGGTCTAAAACTGCCACTTTATGTACGTTAACAAAACACTTTCACCAGTTGCTGAATTTGAGACTTCTATGTTAATCAAAATAGCCAAGAAATAGCACGATAACCTGGTATTAATACTACATTAGGCCTTACACACAGCTCTTCAAATGGGTTGGGAATCCACTCTGATCATGACTTGCAGAAGCAGAGCAGGAGTGTGACTGTGTGTGTGTGTGTGTGTGTGTCCATTCATAATGTATAGCTTGGTTTTGGTTACAGGGCTACCACTGGCAGTAACAGCATGTGCTGGTAGGTAGGAGGGGGAGTTTTGGAAGGACAAAGATACACTCTAAGAAAAGTGGGGTACGTTATGTACGGCAAAGGGGTATGATACATGAAGCATGAGGGGTGTTGAGTGCCGAGGTTGTGCAAGATGCGTCGGCATGTATTTGTCCCTGTGAGAGAAACAGAAGCCTGTCTTGTTTTTCAGGATCGTATGAATTAGGAACATCGTGAGGATACCTCAGACATACAGGGATCGCAATGTGACGACAAGGACACTTTCAGGCATAACACATCTGCTGTGTACTTCAGGCGGTGAAACACTTACTGACGATGAGGGCGATGCCCAGGAGGAACAGTACCACTGCAAAAACCAGGCCACCGATTCTCAGAGATTCATAATCTGAAATGGAACAAATGTATTTACGATACTTGTAGAGGCGCATGGTTTGTGAATACCTGTAGACGTAACCTGTGGGAATTCTGTCACATTTCTTGCAAAGCTGTCATCTCCAAAATCCCAGAAATTTTGATCATAATTGTGAGGCCTTCGACCAGTTTGATTCAACTGAGGTGTCGCGAAGAATTCGAGAGCCCCCTAGCGGCCATGTTGGAAGACCACCACGTAACTCAACGCAGCTACCAAGGCCGACTCGCTGCTGTCAACACTGCAAACACCATCGTCAACTTTTGTTGTGTGTCTGGCAGTTCCAATAAGGCAGGAAAAACGGCGGAGAAGAAACCTTAGACTTCCAAAAAATTTCGCACATCAAGGAGAGAAAAAACAACAAAACGATGAAAAGAAGAAAAAAACTGTTGATTTATCTAGCGTTATTGGTAACTAAGTCTAAGGCAGTAGCATGACTATAACATTACTTCCCTAAACTTTGACTACAATAGATTTTTTTTCTTTCTGAACACTAATCAGATAACACTGTTAATTTTAGAAGACTTCTGCAAAGGGCCTATTCCCGTTCTCCAGCATAGTGGGCAGGATCAGAAATATTTGGCAGTGGGACTCCGGAAGCGTGATCTCAGGGTCAATGTTTTCCATCGCTTCTGGAAAAACAAACGGGAGAATGCAAACCCGTCTCGACCTCCCAGATGTTTCCTGTGGAGGGTCAGATGTTAAAAGCCCACGTCGATCTGCTCAACACTCACCATATTGAAAATCACTGTCGTAATCTGTCAAGAAAGAACCGAGAGGGGGGAAACAGATGAGAAGCAGATTTACCCACTGACACACTTCAGAGAACATACCGCTTGTGATATGATAGCTATTCAGCAGTTTCTTGGCCGGCGTCATTCATCTAGTCATATAAGCCTGTTTGGAGTCAAGTGCCAACTGCAATGTGTATGCCAGCACAAATGAGTATGCAACTTAGCTTCATTCAACTAAGTGGATGATCTAACCCTGATAATACATTCTATAAGCTACTATTCAACTGAAACAAAAGTATGGCAATAAGAAAAAAAACCTCACCTCTTGGCTCATCTGCTGCTGAAGCTGTGAAAAAAGCAGGGAGACCATTAGTATTTATAAGGCATTCAATTTGGTGGTGTGAGTGAAATTGCGTCAGCAATTGGCAATACTGATGATGGTGGGGCAAAACAACTCAAAATTAGATAAAATATGTGCACTACCTTCAAACCCAACTTGTATTTATGTTGAACTTGTATATATTCTGAATAATCCTATAAAGAGCAATTACTAAGTAATGTAAGGAACATTCTGCAGAAATGTGCTTCCAAAAGATTGTTAAGATCAGGAAATTTCACAATAGACTAACTTTCATGACAAAGATGGCTGGATACATGTACCACTCGTCTATTACTGAGAAGTATTTCAACCACTAGGTGCAACAAAACTTAAAATGACCCACTGTGTGATTCCACTCACCACACCCATGTTGCAAGGGCAAGAAATAAACATGGGTGTGGTGAGTGGAATCACACAGTGGGTCATTTTAAGTTTTGT